>OZ007584.1:26617710-26845210 GCA_963931925.1 Onchidella celtica
GGACGATGAAGATGACTTTCCCCACAACTGTGTTGTTTCGAAAATAAAACAATGATGTTTGAAATAAATGGAAGAACTTCGTACGTGATATTACATAACTATATAGAGAGTATACATTTTATTGTGCATATTCTAGATCAGACAAGGGAATAAATAAAGATAATCACTTATACACCATTAAATTATTGCTTACATGTTCACAACAAAAATTACATCTATCTATCTATCTATCTATCTATCTATCTATCTATCTATCTATCTATCTATCTATCTATCTATCTATCTGTCTGTCTGTCTGTCTGTCTGTCTGTCTGTCTGTCTGTCTGTCTGTCTGTCTGTCCGTCCGTCCGTCCGTCCGTCCGTCCGTCCGTCCGTCCGTCCGTCCGTCCGTCCGTCCGTCCGTCCATCCATCCATCCATCCATCCATCTATCTATCTATCTATCTATCTATCTATCTATCTATCTATCTATCTATCTATCTATATCTATCTATGTATCTGTCTCTCTGTCTGTCTATCTATCTATCTATCTATCTATATATCTATATATCTATCTATCTATCTTTCTGTCTGTCTGTCTATCCATCTATCTATCTATCTATCTATCTATCTATCTATCTATCTATCTATCTATCTATCTATCTATCTATCTATCTATCTATCTATCTATCTATCTATCTATCTATCTATCTATCTATCTGTCTGTCTGTCTGTCTGACTATCTATCTATCTATCTATCTATCTATCTATCTATCTATCTATCTATCTATCTATCTATCTATCTATCTATCTATCTATCTATCTATCTATCTATCTATCTATCTATCTATCTATCTATCTATCTATCTATCTGTCTTTCTTTCCATCCATCCATCCAACAATCCATCCATCCATCCATCATCCATCCATCCATCCATCCATCCATCCATCCATCCATCCATCCATCCATCCATCCATCCATCCATCCATCCATCCATTCATCTACCTCTCATTTCCTCCTGGACAAAAACTATCAGCAGTGAAACGGACAAGACATACAAAAATGAAAATATGGGTAGACGGTTATGTGGATGCTGCAGCTTTAAAATATCGCTGTTGGTGGAAAGATGGCCAGATGAAGTCAAGGACAGACAGACAGACAGACAAACGGACATGTTTACTTACAATTCCTGGTATCCTTTGATAGGGCCATGCTGATTCAGCTCGGAGACTCTGGGAACCAAGACATGAACACATGTGTAAGTCAAGACATTACGGAGGCCAGAATATGTTATAGCCTAACAAAACTTATCACAATGACATTACCATAATACAGCAAGATCCTCTGTAAGTACAAAATATTCATCTACAAATTATCATTCTGTTCGTCTGATATTGGCTGAGATTCGAAAGGAGGGGGGGGGGCGGCTAGGGCTGTACATTTATCGGCCAGTGATGATGATTTGCGAAACTAAAGTTTTTGTTAAGTATGAGCCTTCAAGTATCCCCTCTATGTGTGTACAAAATAGTTACCACGTATAAACTAACCACATAAGTTAATCAGTCAAAATATGCCAAAAAGCAAAAAAAAGTTGTGTGTACCAAAGCAAAGTGATTCCTTTTGTTTTGGGTTTTGTAGCACTGTTTCTGTGTTACTTCATCTTCAAGGCTTTGCTACAACTGTTCTTTTTCTTTTTTTCCATGTTTTGACTTTGCCTCAAGCTTTGCTGCGAGCCCTTAGATTTTCTGTGGTTTTTGTTAAAATTTGTACATCAGTTAAATGTAACTTAATACAAGCAAGTCTGACTGAAGTATCAGTCAGACCAACTGGGTCACCAATAACAATCTTTATGAAATGGTTAATCACAATATCCCCGGTAGAAACAACAGAATACTGAAGAAATTATATATTTATATCTGAATAGCAAGACTAAACAAAAGGCAGTTCGCTTTTTTTGTTTTTGTTTTTTGTATGATATTTATATTATGGCAATGGGGAACGGTCAAGGGAAATAATCAGAGTGACTACTTGGGCCCATTTTGACATCATTACATTTACCGTGGCGTGGCATTTGTACTGGGTCCATACCAGGCTTACTTTTCCACAGAAAACATGTTCTAACTTCATGCTGACATCAGAAAGTTGACTCGAACACTTTATAAGGGCAAAAATTGGTCAAATCATATTGTAAACTGGGCCTGTTTTTATCTTTTCGATTTTTGCAGTTTACGACATACTCCAGCGTTACGCTTTCATTGTCTCGCTTCATAGTTGTTATACCTTACCATAATTATGTGACGGCGAAGGCGTGTCGCCGACTAACAAAAAGTCATTTTTATAAGTTGAGATGGGGTGATTTTACTGCTAAATTACGATGAAGATAGACCAACACTGCTCTGAACTGGTGGCAACCTCCTGTGTCTGGTGCATGGCCCAATCAGGTTCAGTGAGGGACAGCGTGCCCTTGCGGGAAGTAGGTCATTGTCTTGTCATATAGCTGGGTCAGTGGGCCAGCCGATGTGTAACGATTAAGTATACATACATTTCTGGACCTACATTTTAGATACCCATAGGCCCAAATAGACCCCCGGGTCTAGCCGTACCAATAGGCCCAAACAGATGAAGCCATAATTAATTATTTTGTTCTGCAGTTCAATATTTCGTCGAGTATTTGCCATAATAAATTGTTGTGTAGGGAATTTTGCCCTTTCGCGAAAATGGGGATTGAAGTTTGGCCGGCAATAGGACTAAAGCGCATTAAATATGACGCCACAAACACGTATCTGGAAACGTTTCTAACCGATTGGAATGACATTTATACAAAGTAAAATTAGGAGTGAGAGAATCACTTTCTAGAAAAAATCTCAATATAGCAAAATGTGACATACAACCGTATGGCAAATGCCCCTCTATTTATTCCCTATAATTGAGAGATCATACTCTGTCTGAATGAAGTTCGTGAAAAATAGTTATCAGGAGGTCAACTGGCTCCTTATTTGGAGTTACGTGTGTATGTAATTCACGGTTCTGTGATGTCAGCGAATCGTGTATGTTTTCTTTTGTGCTAGATCTAGAACACTGATGAACAAAAGTAAAGACTACCTTTAATTGTTTCTACGAATTCAAAGTCTTTCCTTATGAATCTTCTAGTACGACTGCAGCAGACTGGAATATAGTAGGCGACCAGAGGACTTCAACAAGTTAAAATCCGATCGGTAATGCAGACTTCTTACATGGCCAGTTTTCAACATCCACACAGTACAGGTATCTTGCTGTCTTTGATTGAGCTAGTCAGGTAGTTTACCAGCCTCGTCCCCAGTCATCCCACGGAAGTATTTCATAAAAATGTAATAAAGCGTAAAACAATAAAAATACAAATGTCTAGCCGCCCGACAAAGTGAGACACATGTCGGCACTACCTGATTCGAGAAAATCGTTGAAAGTCATCACAGGGTCAATTTGATCGATTTTGCGTTTTCAGTATTTTTGAAAAGTTAAACTCCTTACTACTCCTTTTCCAAATGCTGACCCTGTTTGAGAAGGGTAAATGCCTCAAAACTGACTTTGAATCGAGTCACCATCAATAATTCTGACTAAAAGCTGAAACTAAAATGCGTTTTTCACAAAACTGTGGTTCTGTCACTTCCTATCCTTGAGAGGCCATGATTATTTTTTCCGCTAAATAAATTACAGCAATATATTTTTTTTTAACCAAAAGAAAACGCTTTGAATAACCTATTTAGTGATATCAATATCTCCTTACCACCAATATGCACGATGTCCAGCATTTTGTCGGGCGCCTTCACAAATGTAAAAGTATGAGAATGTTCGACCCAGAATGTTCTGTAGATAAATTAACAGTGCCATCCGCCCCCCCTCCCCCCCTCATTAAAAATAAGGCATTTGGGCACTCGCTAACATGCTCCACATGTGGACATTGGACACTAGAGTGTTAGTTTGATAATAATAAGTTAAACTTACAGTTATAGTCTTGGTCTGTCGGTGGCAAATGATGAATTCTATACACTTTTGATGCGTCAGTGTTGAATTTCTGCTTGCATGGGCTTGTGAACGTTCTTATAGTTGTTGCAGTTGTTGCTATCCTTGTCGGTTTCAAGTACTGGTTCAAACAAAGCTAAAGGAAGCTTTATAAGACCTGAACACCCATGCTATGATGGCGCCGCCTACTGAAAACCCACTACGTTGGCACCAACGCACATTTCGTTCAGGTAAATTACAGTGTCGTTTTTAATTCCTCATACAACGGGCATTCCCAGTCCAGTCCAGTCTGTCTGTCTTACCACTACCATCAAATATTGCTACTACTACTACTGCTACTACTATTAACGTCAAAATTGGGCAAAAAGAAAAAAGTTGTATGTAGCAAAGCTCCGTGTAAGAAATAATACCCAAAACGATGCAATGCAAATTGACATTTTCTGTCTTCTCTTTTAGTTTGCATAGTATCGTTTGGGTATTATTTCTTACGGCGGGGCTTTGCTATAAACCCCTTTTTCTTTTTGCTCAATTTTGACGTTGCTTATAGCCTTTGCTGCGACCTCATAGTTTTTCTGTGGTTTTTGTAATATTTCGTCAATTTACTACTACTACTACTACCACTACTATTACTACTACTTCTGCTACTACTACTACTATTGCTACTACTACTACTACTGCTACTGCTACTACTACTACTACCACTATTATTACTACTACTTCTGCTACTACTACCACTTCTTTTGATACTACTACTACTACTCCTGCTACTACTGCTACTACTACTACTACTACTACTACTACTACTACTACTACTACTACTACTGCTGCTATTACTACTACTACTACTACTACAACTACTACTACTACTACTGCTGCTACTACTACTATTACTATTACTACTACTGCTACTACTACTGTTACTGCTACTACTACGACTTCTACTACTGCTACTACTAGTGATGCTGCTGCTACTACTACTACTACTACTACTATTACTACTATATTATTACTACTACCACTACTACTTCTACTATTACTATATTATTACTACTACTACTACTACTTCTACTACTACTACTACTGTCAATATAATATTACATAAATCAACAAATACTACTACTACCCCTATTACTAACACTACTACTACTACTGCTACTAATTTTATTACTACTACCACTACTGCTACTACTACTACTACTACTACTACTGCTACTACTACTGTTACTGCTACTACTACTACTACTACTACTACTACTACTACTACTACTACTATAAGTACTACTGCTACTACTACTGTTACTGCTACTACTACTACTACTACTACTACTACTGCAATCACAACCACCACTGCTGTCAATATAATATTACATGTATCAACAAATACTAATGAAAATGATGATGTTGATAATGGTGAAAATGATGGTAATAGTGGTAATAATGATGATCTATGACAATATATAAAATTAACTGTAGTCAATAACTTGGCCTAGGACAGGAAACTGTTTTGATACAATCATAAACTAAAAGCGGGGAGGGAGAGGTGGGGGTGAGGTCAGGACAGGCACGGTGGCGGAACATATCGATCAATTAACCACTTTTAGATAAACACCATACGTTGCACCTGGCTACATTTAGAAAAGTAGCCCAAAGTACGCGCCAAGGCTATAAACAAAAATCACCACTGTCACGGTGGGAAATTATGAATGGTATCCCTTTCCTGTAAATAGGATATTTCCCAGTACTGATACACACACGACTTGGCTCTTGCCAGCCTGATCCAATCTTAAGGCTGATAGCGTACACAGAGTCAAGTCCGTTTTGCGTGGGGTTTGAACCAAGCCTGAACTTCCTTTGAATCGAACTAGCGAGCTGCGAGGCAGTCTTGAACATGTATCAGTTCACTAGTTCGGGAAGTCCCGTTCAGCTCCTATAGCCCACAACATCGAGGCAACACAGGCTTGAATCAGTGCCCTGTAAGCCTAACCGTTTCAAATCTTTGTACTGCTACATCTCAACATGGTTCGGGGATTTCCATATGCACTGGGAGCAATCTTTGGGATTCCTAGAAAAGCGTCTATGGCTTCTAACAAAATTAGTGCAAGTCAAACTGACAGTTCAAACCAACAAACAAAATATAAACACACACACAAAAGACGCATGGAACTATGGGTAAGAGTCAGTAAAAATGGTTTACTTTGATTTATAATTCTTTAAAGGAGAGAGGGCGAGCGAAAGAGAGAGAGAGAGAAGGAGCGAGAGAGAAAGAGAGAGAGAGAGAAAGAGAGAGAGAAAGAGAGAGAGAGAGAGAGGGAAAGAGAGTACAGCAGATTTTCAGAAGTTGCAAGTCCCCGTCAAGCAAATGTTTGAAACTGTTGTGAGAGAAAGAGAGAGAGAGAGAGAGAGAGAGAGAGAGAAAGAGAGAAAGAGCGAGAGAGAGAAAAAGAGAAAGAGAGAGAGAGGGTGAAAGAGAAAGAGAGAGAGTGCAAGAGAGATAGAGCGGAAGAGTAAGCGTGAGAGGGAGGAAGCGAGAGAGAGAGAAAGCGGAGAGAGAGATAGCGGAGAGAGAGAGAGAAAGCGGAGAGAGAGATAGAGAGAGAAAGCGGAGAGAGAGATAGCGGAGAGAGAGAGAGAGAGAGAGAGCAAGAGAGAGAGAGAGAGAGAGACAGGGAGAGAGAGAGAGACAGGGAGAGAGAGAGAGACAGGGAGAGAGAGAGAGCAAAAGAGAGAGAAAGAGGCTAAGGTTTTAGCCACTCTGTACGAACGGTAAAAGTCAGATCAAATTTCATAACGGTTCAAATTGTAAATCACTTGGTTTCGGATAGGCCAACAGGCAGGGAGTCTATAGATTTTTGCCCCAACATCTACCGGGTAAAAAAATTTTTTTTTTCTTTTCCCCTTTTTAAAAAAATACTTACCTCTCGTAAGTTGTTAGTTGTACATTCGTTTATTTAATTATAATAATGATAATAATAATGATGATAATGATTATACTAGCAATAATCATAAAATAAAAATTACACAGCATTTACATAGCATTCCATCCCGTTAACAGCCAGGCTCTAAGCGCTTTACAACATTTATATCATATCTCTGTGCTCACGCGCTAATGTATGTGTGTGTATGTGTGTGTGTGCGCGCGCGCTCGAGAGCGCGTTTTAAAATAGAACAGCTTAACAAGGTTAGAACGTAAAATACAACTGTAATAACAGTACAAGATGATCTGTAGTTCCTTGGCAGTAACGAAAAGTCAAAAGACGATTATCGCCAGTGTGGGGTCCACACTTTAAAGAAAACCCAATGCGCCAGATCAGTGATTCTGAACGTGGGCGGTATCGCCCCCCCCCCCCCTGGGGGCGATTTTGATTTCCAGAAGGGCAGAAACAAATCCAAGACCGAAACGGGGGCAAAGACGATGAAGGGTGGAGGGGGGGGGGATTTAGGGGTAAGTTCAGGGCAGTCACTGATCTGTCCAACAGCACGTGTAAGTGGATGTTGTGAATAGCAAAGATCTATTTAATTTAGTGCATTAAGAAGATGCTTTCTGTTTTATAAGGAATAAACAGTACGCCTATTATCATTTATACCTTAAGTAACATATTATCCTGTTTCGCTTCGATTCTATACATTTCCTATTGAAATCTTTTATTGTTCGATTTTTTTTTTTCACTTGAAAGCCGAAAAATTTTGTCTTATTTTCGGTCTTCTCTTTAGTTTGCTTTGTATCGTTTCGGTTTTATTTCTCAAGTGGGGTTTCACTACATATAACTTTTTCTTTTTGCCCAATTTTGACATATATCATTAATTCGGCTTTGAAAAACTTAATGTCATAATTACTGTGTAGTCATTTTTTTTGTGAAATGTAACTGTTGGCTTTGAGTAGGGATTTCAGGGTAGGGGAGAGGGAAAAAAAGGAGGGGGAGGGGGGGGGGGATGAAAGGAAATTTGGAACCCAAGGGGGCAATTGCCTGAAAAAGGTTGAGAACCGTTGTACGAGATAGTAATAATTTGTAGATTTCGAATAACGCTGTTTTGTCTCAGTGCAAGAGGTTTCTCTTTCCCACCGACAAAAATAGGCAAAAAGAAAAAGTTGTATGTAGCAAAGCCTTGTGTAAGAAATAATACCCAAACGAGACAATGAAACGCAAACTAAACGAGAAGACAGAAAATGGCCGATATTTCGACAACAGCCTTCTTCAAGAAAACAACAACAACAGAAAAAAAAAGGGGAAATTGAACAGATAAAACAATAGACAATAAAAGATTTGAATAGGAAATGTGTAGAATAACAAAAGATTTGAATAGGAAATGTGTAGAATAACAAAAGATTTGAATAGGAAATGTGTAGAATAACAAAAGATTGGAATAGGAATTTTGACATTGCCTATGTAGCTTTGCTGCGACCCCACAGGTTTTCTGTGATGTTTATAATATTTCGCCACACTCTTTCGCACCAGCTGGCACAAGATAGTCTTGTCGTGCTCAAACTAGTGAGCCAGACTTGTTTCAATTTTGTCAGGTTTAATTCCCACAGCTCACATCTCACACCAAGGGAGGCATCATAGGGACAAGGTGGTCTAGGGGCAAGGTGCTCGCCTCTCATGCCAAGGGTCCCGGGTTCAAAACCTGGCCGGTGCAGGCCTGTTGGAAGTTTGGGATTTTTCTCATATTTTCGTGTCCCTGATCCTACTGGGGGGTAGGATCGAGTACCTAGTCTTTTTGGATAAGGACGAAAAAATTCGGAGGGCCCGTGTGCACGTTGCGCACGTTAAAGATACCTCGGCAGTTGGAAATCGTAAAGAGCAGGCCAAACAGGTCCCTGCCCGGGCAAAATTAAATAAAATTCATCCCTACCACTCCCTCCCCCCTCCCTCATTCCCCCCCCCCCCAAAAAAAAAATACAACAACCTGCGACCGGCGGTGCACTGTGGCGACGACGCGCCTGCTCCAGTTGTAACTGGGCTGCAATGACACAGAGGCAAATTTCCCAATTGGGATTAGTAGTATACAAATACAAATACAAATTATACAAAATACTAAGCCTTGTCAGGCCCAGTCAGCTGCTGGCACACAAGAAGTGCACATCATAATTAATTTCCTGTATTTCCCGGAAGACCTTATCATACTAAGCTCAGACAGAGCACAGTCAGCTTCTGCCGTTATTTCTTGTGTCTGATCGGGTTTAGTGCGATACCTCCCTTAAATTGATACAAAACAGACCTGATAGATAATATGCCGCCCGTCTTAGATGTCAGACTAGGAAAACCTCAAATTAGACAAGATTACTGTTTGAAAAGCTCACAGTCTTCATTAGGCCACGCTCACCTTACATAAGTAGACGTGTGTCTCCGAATTGAGATCTGACATACCATGACTGAATTGCCGCTCGTCTCGCTAATAAATATCGCCACGTTGTATTCCACGCTTCACTTCATTTAATCTAACTAATCACAACAGCAACGGCAAAAACAACAACAACTATAGCGGTGACAACCCCGAACAGACAGCCATCAACATTAATTTTCGCAGAGCCAAAGCCTATCAAGTTCATCATTAACCCCGGGCTGGAGCAGGAAATGTAAGTTGTTATTTCATTATTGTAAACAATAATTTTGTCCTCAGCTTGTAGCCAATATGCTATAATGTTATATGAACTCGCCACTTTAGTTCTTGTTTATTCTATCTCCATTTTCTGAAAACCTGGAACTCTTTAAGTATGTAGAAGGGGTATAACAAACAAACACTTTGACACTTGTTCAAAATACTTCGTGATATTTATCTAGCTGTTTCACAGGTCCGATTTATTCTAACTCTTTATCATATCACGAATGGCGCAAAGGTTTAACATTGAATTTCCCAGTTGTGTAGAAAGTGGGAGTTGGAACAGATAAGATCTCAGGTCGCGAACGAGTAATGCCTATAACTTTGTCAATGAATAATGAATGGGTAACGCCTACAACTTTAATGGAGATCATTTACATAGCGCCCAATCCAAACAAGTTCGCTCTAGGCGGCTATGTCAGTCAATACCGGGTATTGCCCAAAACTCCATCAGTAACTAACGTTTAATGCTTGATATAAATTTGTCAGTAAATAAAGGTAAGCATTAAGCTTGGGGTGGGGGTGGGGGGGGGGCAGGGCCGTAGGAGATGTCAAGCGTGCCTCCCCCTTCCTCCCCCCCCCCCACCCACCCTTGCCCGGGTAACTTGCATTCCGACTTTCTTTCATTCCAGCTTTTCGGAGCACTAACTATGCACTTCTGAACCCCTCACCTTTCTCTTATTATTAATCTTGTCAGCGTAAAGTACATATTGTATAACTTGCATGTACTTTAAAGCCATGCTATTCAAAGATGCCTTACTTGAAAAACTATACACATCAGAATGTATACGTTATATAATTATCGTTCTACGAAGTCATGACAAAAACCCGGGGCATTGTAAATTTGTATACAGATTGAAGGGGACAAAATTAGAATGGGGCCTAAGTACCATTGGCTTTCTAATTTCATACTTTTTTCTTTTTTGGCTGTTGTTACCCGTACATACGCACCCCAAGGCGTTTTTGCGCTAGGGGCAAGTACGTATCATATTATGTACCCATCCCGAATCCGGTCCTTATCTTCAACCCTGAATCTCATCGAATATCTAACCCTGCCCGCTACCCTTTCAGCCAAAAAAAAAAAAAACAGGAGGAAAACAAGATCTGAAAGAGGAATTAATAAAGGCCGTTGTCAGGATTATGTCGGGGGGGGGGGGGTAGGGAGGGAGAGCTCTCCTGCTCTGGAGTCACATACCACTACTCAAAATACTTTGAGTACGTACGTATAGATAACAATCCATTTTTTTTACTAGATGCCGTCACTCAAACTTCATCCACAGGTTAGAGATTATAAAAGTAATAGTATGATCTATTTTTATCTTCCCGCTTTCACCTTTCACCTTTCACATAGGCATTGTCCATCCACTGCAGGATGTAGCCCTCCGACAATGACTTCCATTCCTTTCTGTCTGATGTCTTCCTCATCCATGTTGTTCCCCCCTCTCTTTTTAATATCGACCTGCCATTTTCTTCCTGGTCGTCCTCGTGTTCTTTTTCCTGTCCGTGGTTGCCATTCAGTGCAGCGTTTTGTCAATCCATTATCATTCATCCTTCTCACATGTCCGGCCCAATTCCACTTTTGATGTAGCATTATTTTTACTATGTCCGTTAGCGGGAGAGATTAGAAAGTTGAAGGGGTACAAGAAGGAAAACCTCGAATGTAAAACTCGTCGTCAACACGCCAGGCCAGCGAGACGACAACAGGCCAGATCCCGACAATGATCTTTCCACTTACAAATGATAAATAAAGAGAGATCGTGGGTTTACATTTTTCTAGGTAGTTCTTGCCAGTGGGAAATCCCTGCAGTGAACAAGCATAGTTACTCAGGTGGCTCTATACCCACCAGTAGACCAGTGATTCTCAATCTTTTTCAGGCAATCACCCCTTGAAGCTCCAAATTTTCATTCATCTCACCCCCCCCCCATATAATCCATATTAACGACAATAGGAGCCTTGAGTATTCATTATAAAACAGAAAGCATTCTTTATCAAATACACGTTTAAAACATGGGCATTCGCTGTTCATGAAACCTATCCACACATGCTGTTGAACATGTCAATAATTGCCCTGTATTTGCCCCCAATGCCCCCCCCCCCCAATCGTTTTCGCCCCATGTCGCGCATTTCTTCCTTTGGGAACCCCTGGAAATCAAAAATCGCTAGTGGGTTGGGGGGGGGGGGGAGCAGGGGGAGTGCGATATCCCCCTCGGTGAGAAACACGATTGTAAATAATAACATGCTGGCGGGGGAATCCCCTGTCATATACTCTCCAACACCACCCGCACACTGAGTCAAGCCATGGCAATGACCTACATTATATCAATTCCCGTTTTGCGTCGGCCTTGACTCGGACTTTCCCCTGAAACGACTAGCGAGGCAGAGCACGAGGTTCCGTTTTAACTCTATAGTCCACAGACCAGCGGCAAAACATACTTGATTCAGTGCATTCATGGGCTAAAACACGGCTGCTTTACTCAGACTTTCTCAGGTCTATTCCATGAATTAATTAACTACACTCACTTCGGATTTTCCCCATTTTTGTACTTTGGATGACAAATGTCCTTACTCGCAGGTCATTAGGGATGAAAGGTAATAAATTGCGTATACCATGCTAAAATTGAGTTCAGATTTCATCATTTTCTTGACGTTACGTTTCCCCCCTGAACCAGTCTAAGTCAATCAATCAACCCATCAATCAATTAATTAATGGTTGAATACAGGAGTGAATGAAAGAGTCCATCAAGAGACGAATAGATTAATCAACAGAAGGAAGAAAGAAAGGAATTAGGCCGAAATGTAAACTGCATAAAAGGTGAAACAGGTCAAGGTTGGTGAAGGCCCCAGACCGAGCATACGAAACAGCTTCAGAGTAGACACTGCCGTGTGCACCCCGCTGGGCCGCGGGCGGTTCCGTTCATGACCTACTTTGAAAGCCCTTACGAATAAATTTGGGAATTCCCGATACAGATCGGCTTTCCCCGAAAGCTGTCCCAAGGTTCCAGCACTATATAGTAACTACTAGCTTCAGTCGAGCTGGTCCGTGCTGTTCACAGCATTTCTTCCTGTTGAAAAACAAACCTATGTTATCCTTACGGATTTTCATATTATTGAAAAGAACTTTTTTTCCCTTCCTTTTTTTTTCTTTCAAGCTAAATTTACTTACGTCTATGGTACGGTAGTTTACATAGAATTGTGTAAGAATATTTGTATTCGTTCTGATTAAGTCACACACGAATGGTCCACTTCTGCCTACACTTGGTTTGACAGTTTTATATTGAGTATCGTACGAGGGCGTTCTTTAAGTACGTGGTATTGGAGCATGGGGCCCGGGGGACTGAGGGGTGGTTGCGAGTGTTGTGTTCTAATGAATTGAAAAGTTTTATTTTTTATTCCATTTTTTAAAAACAAAAAGTTTATAATATCAGAGAGCTTATAGTGCGCACTAGAGTCAGAACTCCGCTCTCAGAAAGTACTATGTTAGTTTTTTTTAAAAACTTTATTAATGATAAAATGCATTCATTAAACGGATAAACGAAAACTGCTCTTCGCCAGATTCGTAGAATAATTGCCTCCAAATCAATTTTTCCAACATTTTCAACGCCCTTATCGCCCGTTTCCCACCTGGAACTCAAAATAGCTCGGGGGTGGGGGCGGGAAGGCGCGACATCGCCCACGTTGACAACTGCTGCTGTAGTCTGATCATTCATTCGTGTTATCTCAGTGTGAAATTTTTATACCAACCGTGGCGCAGACCCTATGCCACCTCTTGGCGCCTTAGCGTTAGCTAATTCATCCTCAGTGCAGGGCCGGATGTAGATAAAGAGAGGCCCTAGGCTATTCTAACTGTGAGCCAACCCCCCCCCCCCCAACCCCCCACCTTCACACCCAGAGGAAAGTGTTTAGATAATTTGGATAATGGCAATGATGATGACAAGTGTTTAAAATTCCCCACTTCTCAATTCCTTCTCGAAAGGACATAAGCTGGAAAAGTACAAAAGATTTGTTCAGAAACTAGATCTACAGTGCATTGTAACATCAATAAGTAATGTGAGACTTCATGAAAAATAAATATACATTTTTATGTCGTTTTAGACACATATTAACTCCGTGCTGGGTCATTCCACAGTTTTTGTCTTTTTTTTTTGTTTGCTCATAACAAGACTATATTTCCAGGCGGAGAGATAGAGAGAGAGAGAGAGAGAGAGAGAGAGAGAGACAGAGAGAGAGAGAGAGAGAGAGAGAGAGAGAGAGAGAGAGAGAGAGAGAGAGAGAGAGAGAGAGAGCGAGAGAGAGAGAGAGAGAGAGAGAGTGAGAGTGAGAGATTACATAAGACAGACTCACTGACCAAGCACGTTTACACAGAACCAGGCATTATGACGAAGCATTATCTCATTGTAAATGTTATCTGAATTCATTTATTTCGCTGGTCCAGTTATGAAACCACGCAAGTGCGCAAGGCCTAATTTTACAGCTGAGGAAAAACTGCTTTACTCTAAATTTATTCTATAATAATCTTCTATCATATGTTTTATTTATATATTCTAATTTTTTCGTCTGTTATATTTAAATAACCATTTAAGAACTTTCGAGAACAGCCGATGACGCAGAATTCAGCTGTTGTCAACACTGGCATATAAAAGACTTTAATTGGGTCCGATACCCAGGATAGTCCTTATAGACAGCTATGAATTTATTTACTAGTTTGTCTATATACGTATTTTTTTCTCTACCTATATTTTCTATCTTTTTCGATATTTTTACCTCTAGTCTGTATGATTATTTTCTTTTTCTATCTATTTATATACCGTACTTTAAATCGGTTTAGTTATTTACATATAAACACCTGTTTACTCTTTATGCAGTTCTTTGAATTATGTGCTTGTCTGTTCAGTTATCTGTAATGACTGAGTCATGCATTGAGTGAATATATTCTTAATCGTATTGAAAATTGTAACCCACCACCCTTTTAAAAAAAACAAAACAAACAAAACAAAATAAGTAAATAATTAAATCCGGTTAAAGAATTTGTAGAATATTCTGGAGAAAAAGGGTGAGTTGTCATCTGCAGTTGTGAGAATTCACTTGCAGGGTTTCGTAACAGGGTCAGTGGTTTATCTAATATCAAATGGCCTCAGTTCTTGTTTGTTCTATCTCCATTTTCTGCAAAATTGGGAGATGTTTTAGCATGTAAACAAATGCACACTTTGACACTTGTTTGAAATGCCCTGTGGCACTTATCAAACGTTTCACAGTTCTGATATATTCTAATCTCTTACCATCATCATATTATAAAGGGAGTAAGGTCTCCAGTGTAATCATGAAAGGCTTTCTAACCGCTGAGCCTTAAATTCTACAAAATATCGTATTACACTAGAAAGGCATAAAGGTGTACGTGGCATAACTATTTTAAAAGCTCCTGAAGTTCGCTACATTTTTAATACTTTCGTTGATTTTGAGCCACAACTGAGCTGAATACAAGAAGTAAGTGGCTATTTTCACGACATGTCGTGGAAATCGCCTCCGTGAAGTTTTCCACGACATGTCGTGGAAATGGCCTTGGTGAAGTTTTTCACGACGTTTCACGACTTAATACAGCTACCCCAGCCCCTTTTCGCCTGATTAGTCAATCTGACTACCGCCCATTGATACAAACTGACTAGACCCTCACGCCCCCCAGGTTCCGACCTGCCGCTCAGTGGGGGCCGCCATTTTGAGTCAGAAAACGGTAAGCTCTGATTGGATGAAAAACGTGTCGTGAAAAAATCTCTCCACGCTTTTTCCACGATATGTCGTGTGCCTAGACACTTCGATACAAGAAAGTGTCCCAACATTTTACATTTTATTTTGAGCCGGAAAAAAAGGTCACCTTTTCTTCGAGTAGAATTAAAAAGCATGACAGGAAATTTCGTTCTGCGCCTCAGTTTACACACTGGTAATGGAGACTCAACTTTAAAAAACACATAATTCCTCGAGTCTGGGCTTACTAGTAATACTAAAGACGCAAATGTTTAAAGTCGAATTTTTCAGATGTGCAAAAAAAATAAAAAATTAAAAAATGGAGTTGCAACAAACAAGAATTAAGGTCGAGATAACATTTTCTGTTTTTATAGAAGTTTCGTTTATAACAATCATGGCTCTTTCTATTGTCCCACAGTTTCCATACCCAGTCATCATGGGATCCCGAAGAAGACGTCAAACTTGTGAGTCAAATCTGAGTTTCTGCCTGTCTCTAGTCACAGCCATCCAGTGATCCCTGCTTATACATCCATCCATCCATCTATCTACCCACCCAACTCCATCCACCCATGCATAAAGCCATCTATCCATCTATATATTCAATCATCCATCTGCCCATCCGTCCATCCATCCATCCAATTATCCATCCATTCAATTATCCATCCATCCATCCACCCATCATTCATCCACCCACCCATCCATCCATCCATTCATCCATCCATCCATCCATCCATCCATCCATCCACCCATCCTTCCATCCTTCTTTCCATCCATTCATCCGTCCATCCATCCATCCATTCATCCATCCATCCATCCATCCATTCATCCATCCATCCATTCATCCATCCACCCATCTTTCCATCCTTCTTTCCATCTATCCATCCATCTGTCCATCCATCCATCCATTCATCTATCCATCTTTCTAACCAACATCTAAACTAATTTGCAGTGGTATACCTGTCTCTCCTTATCCACTGCCCATTAAATCTGCACAAAGTCTCAGTAACAATAATAATTATGGAAGTCACGCACTAGGCGCAAGCTGACAATCACTAAAATGTTATTAGTTTTCTTATTTCTAAAGCCGTGTTTCCATGTATAGGGAAACCGAAACGGTAACGGAAACGTCAAAAACCGTTGAAGTGGTGAAACAGGGAATGTTTTCATGTGTACGGAAATGCACACGGAACCACTCTTTCTTTTTACTACTTGGTGCATTTTTGACGTTCCTTTGCCGTTTGCGTTACCCCATGCAGGGAAACACGGCTTAATGTTGTTAACAAACCTGTTAATGCCCAGTCTTCCTGACAGCTGCTAAGATAAGCAAGTTCTCCCTTAGTTCTGTTGTCTTGGGCAATTTGACAAGATCCTTTCTCTCTAACTGTATCCAAAACCAGTTTTCTTTCTTTGTTTCTTTTTTAAAATTCTAATTCCAGTTATCAAAGAGAGACTGGTTCTGGAAAATGGAAAAACGTGTTTCCAAAGCAGCTAGGAGTGCGAGAAGATAATGCATCATAAAGAACAACTTCTCATGAGAGAACTGATGTTCAGTGTGCCAAACGGAGACAAAGGCCCAGGATGCTGCAGCGAGAAGAAACACCCCATTGACTATTTGCAAGACAAACGTGTACGACAGATCATCCAGGTTCGAGGAAATCTGACTGGCAGAATAAAAATTCAAGTTGGTGAAGACTTTCAGCTTGGCACATGTTTCATTCAGATGGTTGATGAGGTAAAGAATAAAAAAAAGAGATGCCCTTGTGCGGACTGCCATAGATCTGGACATGTCTGTGACAATACCTGTTATTGCATCACTATGAGCACCGCCTTGCATGTATTGCAAAATACGAAAGAGCCTAAAGACTTGACCAGCCAGTGTGTCGTCCGTCTGGATTACAACGAAGATGATGATGACGATGAAGACGTGGACGGTAATGAGTGCAGGTATCTAAGAGGACACACTCGTCATTCAGACGACGTGGATGGGGATTCGTGCCTTTTCACTTGCATGACACATGATCCAGATCTCGCCGAGAGGCTGCAGAATTTGGTTGACCGTCATTACCAGCTGGGAAGTGAGCTGAAGAAAGAATACGGCCATTTGCCAGAGGAGGGACTGCCCGTCTTCGTGATCTCACATCCTCATGGCCTGGCCAAACGCGTCAGCATTGGAGAGATCTCTACGAAGGAGATAACCAAGGAGGTGAGAGATGAACAAGATGTTTGCTGTTACAACTACAACGCAGCAACTTGCTCGGGGTCTTCAGGAGGTCCGGTGTACATTTTGGGCAAATGGCAAGATGGTTTCGGCTACTGGTTTGGCCGCCCACACAGCCATCGCGGATTTGACACGTATCAAAATTTGAGCGTAAGCTCAGATGGTGTGATTTCCACATGGTACCAGAACTAGATTCAGCACCCTACCAGCCTGTCAGCTCCATACCTTATGTCGCTATTTAATTTTCCCCTTGGAGGGACGGTGGAGGAGGGGAATTCTGAAGTTTCAAAACGGAACACCTAAACCATTAAAGAGTACCGACTACTGTAGCTTTATCTCGACCCCAGTTCTTGTTTCTTCCAACTGTTCTTTTTGCACAATTGATAAATTATTTTGACGTTCAACGTTTGCGGCTGTAGTATTATGATAAGGAGTTAGAATAAATCGGAACTGTGAAACAGCTTGATAAGTGCCACAACGTATTTTAAATGAAGTGTCGAAGTGTGCATTTGTTATATTATACCTTTTCTATAAGCTTAAAGATCTCCAGTTTTTCCAGAAAATGGAGATAGAACAAACAAGAACCAAGGTCGCGAGATGACTATTTTTTTTTTTTGTGTGCCATATATTCTTTGAATTCACTGAATGAATTATAAATTATATTTTCTTATTGATTGAGGAGCAGTGGCGGCTCTACATTTTTGAAACAATGAAGCTCGAGCTGTTATGGGCTCCTTTGCAACTAGCAACAACAGAGCAACGTCCAATTTTCAATCATTAAAAAAAGTTTCCTCAGCCCCCCCCCCCTCCGATGGGTTTGAGGTCTTTGTTTAAGGGGCTTCGCTGGTCTTGACATTTGATCAGGGGCCCTGAAGCTTAAGCCTCAATAGTTTCTTAGTAGATCCGCCTCTGTCGAGGGGGGAAGTACAATTATTTCAAATGTTTATTTATAGAACAAAGCTGTATTCAAGACAAGGAAAACATTTCAAGTGAAACAGTTTTTCTTTCCCATATCTTGTAAAATTCACTTCCTCACTACTTGCAATGATTCACGATAGTGTAACCAGAGAGCCTGGATAGAGCTCTATTACAGTCTCTCTGGTGTGACTGTGTCCGATTACATTGACTCATGCGGCGTAACTCATGCAACCTTTATTGTATTGGGGGGCGATCACTCCTTTTCGGTTTGAGAGTAGTCTTCCTTGGCTTCAGAGATTTAAAACTAATACATGTATAACTGTGTAGCCGCCCGACAAAATGAGGCACTTTGTGCATTTTGGTGGTACAGAGATATTGGTATCACTAGGTATGTTATTCAAAGTCCATTTATTTGGTAAAAAAAAAAAAATTGCTACAATTTAATTAACAGAGAAGATGTGTGTCAAGATTATATACGTTGGCCTAAGAGTGAATGTAACTATTGTGAAAAACCAAGATATCTGTTGGAGTGGCCTTAAAGCATTGTCGTCTGCGATGTCAACTTGTAACTTGTAATAAATTAGAATAGACGGAAAATTAGCGTAGAGAACGTTTGCACCAGGAACAGAAATCTTCGTATATTGATAATTATAAGAAAAGTAAAAGTAAACATGTATATTGGTAGCTAGTAAAGAGTTAAATAAAAGCCGCTAAGGTTTAGAGGGAAAATTAGCGCCCCAGTTTTAATTTGAAGAGGGGCTTATATTTTTGCTGACGTCATTGAGGGTTGAAGAGCTAACCAATGAGGGTTAGCGTAGAGATCGCAACGCCGTGCTGGCGCCTGCGGTGGTACTTCTTATTCATTCTAAGCAGAGCATTCGACTGCGATGGAATCAGGGGGGACTCCACTTGAGCGAATCATTACCTACAAAGTACAATATGTCTGGATGAAGATCTAGTCATCGATCCATATGGCTGATTTGAAATTAAACAACGCTATTGTCCACGTTTCCCTGGCCTAGCGCCAGGGCAAGCGTGAGTAATCGAATCTCTTGATGATATTGACAATGAATAAGAAGGCGAAGAGCGTGACATTTATCCGTTAGGAGAGTTTTGATGAATCTACCAGGAGTGATTGCCGGAGAATGCAAGATGCAAAGTTAAACTGTCACCTAGAGCTGCAACTAGAGTTAATGTATGAAATATATAACTGTGATTGAATTGTCTGGGTGAGGCTGGGAGTTGCCAGCCCATCCTAGAGTTATATTTAACTGTGCCGACGTCACCTTGACGGGCTAGACCTATAAGTTTAAATATCTGAGATAGCCTTATGACACTTATGTCTCCAGAGACTATATTAGTATATTTTAATGTCATACAGTAAGCAGTCCAGATCTTAGATATAGAACTAATTAGTTAGATAATTAGCGAGAACAGAAGTTAAATGATATTATAGGAAACCTAGAACTAGACTTGTAATGAAGTATTATTGATTATGGATTTGATGCTGCTGATATTTATCCTTACTACATAAATAGTCTAGATCTAGTCGAAATTGTTAGTGTAACTAACGTAATTAAAAAGTGGCCCTGCAGGCCTGATTGTTGAAATTTATTCGGTTTGTTCTTTAGTATTTGGCATGGTCTGGAAGTGAAGGTTAAATTTAATATTAAAAATATGCAGTCGAACAAACACCCCAACACAACATTAAAATACCATCTATAACATCTGGATGGGATTAAAACAATGTGTTCTCTCAAAGACAGGAAGTGACACAACCACAATTTTGAAAAAAAAAACCCTTTTAAAGTTTCAACTTTGAGTTAAAATTATTGACAATGACTCGATTCAAAGTCAGTTTTGAGGCATTTACCTTTCTCAAACAGGATTATCATTTGGAGAAGGAATAGTCAAGTGGTTAAACTTTCAAAAATACTGAAGACGCAAAATCGATAAAATTGACCTTGTGAGGCCTTTTAACGATTTTCTCGAATTGGGTAGTGCCGAAATGTACCTCATTTTGTCGGGCAGCTACTCATATATATGGAACAAGAGCAACTGCCGATAACTTAGCATGAAACAGAATTGTTATTTGAAAAGAATGATTATCAACCCTGGGACAAGGAAAGCGATATATATTCAACACATACTGAGTCAGCGTGCAACGTATAGCTTGTAATACAATCATATGATATATTGAGAAGGCTTTTGTTATAAGTACGTACGGTCTCCAAGCGTTTTGCGCTAGGGGTGCGTAGGCTACGTGTAGTACCTCCCCCTAACCCCGACCTTATCCTCAACTCTAAATTTTATGGAACCCTTAACCCTGCTCCTTACCCTTTCAACCAAAAAACAGGAGGAAAACAAAAAGAGAATCTGAAAGAATAATTAATTAAAGCTGTCGTTATGAGTACGGTATCGCATTTCGGGATGATGTCGGGGGGAGCTCACAAGCTCTGGAGTCACAAAAGGCTTAAAATACGTACCCCTGGAGCAAAAAACTTGGGAGACGTACGTACACGTAACAACATTCTTTCCAGAATAATTATTTACACCGTATGCATTTGAAATCTCCTACAGATTTTAGTTAGCTTGCAAAAAAATAATTTTTTTTCATTTTTATCTTCATGTAGCCTATTTTTATTGCATTGAAATGTATTGTATTATGTTCTAAGTTTTTTTTTTTATTATTTGTTTTTAAAAGTAGGTCAGCTTTATGTAGTCCTCTTTATTTTATTTTCTTAGAATAAAACGAACTAAATTTATTTATCACTGGATTCGAAGGTGACCTAGTCGTCCACGTTCAATCTTTCAGCAGGCCAACGACCAACGAGGCAGTACATAAGTTTAATTCATAAGGAAAGTTGCCAGGAAACAAATTAAAAGAACATTCAAAAATCAAACCAAATGAAAAGCTATGCAAAATTACTTACCGCTAATGTAGGTTGAGAAAAATCGGTCTTCCAGTGACACAATGTAGAGAAATGAGCTCATTTTCATGAAACGAAGATGTATTAAAATGCATTATAATGTTGAAATTTGTGGTATTTTACATTTGATGAAATAAACGCCAAAAGACTCATACCGTGTCTGTGTATGAAATGTGTGTTGAAGCTTGCAAATGTCCATGTTGGTTGTTTTATTAGTGTAAGATTGTCAGTACTGATAGTTAGCTTGACAGTGATCAGTCTGTCTAACTGCTTGTCTGTCTGTCTGTCTGTCTGTCTGTCTGCCTGTCTGTCTATCTATCTGTCTACTTGTTCGTCGGCCCGTCTGTCTGCCTGTCTATCTGTCTATCTATCTCTGGTTATCTATCTATCTATCTATCTATCTATCTATCTATCTATCTATCTATCTATCTATCTATCTATCTATCTATCTATCTATCTATCTATCTATCTATCTATCTATCTATCTATCTATCTATCTATCTATCTATCCATCTATCTATCTATCTGTCTATCTATCTATCTGTCTCTGTCTGTCTGTCTGTCTGTCTGTCCGTCCGTCCGTCCGTCCATCCATCCATCCATCCATCCATCCATCCATCCATCCATCCATCCATCCATTCATCCATCCATCCATCCACTCATCCATCTATCTCTGGTTGTCTGTCTGTATATCTATCTATCTATCTATCTATCTATCTATCTATCTATCTATCTATCTATCTATCTATCTATCTATCTATCTATCTATCTATCTATCTATCTATCTATCTATCTATCTATGCCCGTCTGTCTGCCTGTCTGTCTGTCGGTTTATCTATCTATTCATCTGTCTGTCTCCCTGTCTCTGTCTCTCTGTCTCTACTTGTCTGTATGTCTTTCTCTCCGTCACCTACTTTAGTAAATTCTTTGTCTTGGAGGACTGAATGTGATCCATGGAATGACTAAAGCACTTAGATCTTATATTACGGGATGAAGCCCTATATAAGTGTTATATATTATCATTATTAATATTTCACGGTTTTTGATATTATAGAGAATACGTTTGGCTGCTCGTATAATTTTCTATATCTCTTAAGCTTTGAGGCAGCGAATTCCAGGTCTTCGGGCAAGTAAAACAAAATGTTCCTTCTCGCCCATTTTTCTAGGAGACAGTTGCAACTTCAATTTCTTTCTATCAGCTGAAGATTGTTTTTATGCTGTATGGTCGGGGGAGATGCTGGTCCAGAGGCAAGGTGCTCGCTTCTCATGTCAAAAGCACCGGGTTCGATTCCCGGTCAGAGCAGGCATGTTGGAATTTTTTTTAATTTTTAATTATTTTTTGGGGGGGGGGGCAGTGCAGGGGGTAAATTTCTGTCCCTGATCCCATGGAAGGTAGGATCGAGCACTTAGTCTTCTCGGATAAGGACGAAAAACTCGGAAGGCCCGCACGTTAAAGATACCTTGGCAGTTTAAAGTCGAGAAGAGCGGGACGAACAAAGCCGCAGCCCGGACAAAATTCTAAAAAACTAATCCCTACCACAAAAACATACAGAAACAAGAACAAGAAAAATAAACAGAAAAGTGAAGTAAATGAGGTGTAAATACCAGGACAGCTGAGCCTCCTAAAATAAAAACCTAAACATTCAGAAGGCAATGACCGGAGGTGTAGAGGTGGCAGCCATTTTATATGTGAGAAACTTATGTGCTTTTTCTTATAAGGATAAACCAGGAAAACTCAAATATATATATTTATTTTTTAATTTGTCATTTCGTTACCTATCCCCGAAACTGTAGTAATCGGCTTTGGAGAAGTATGTTTCATTTTAGCACCAAGTTTAATATAGGAACATCTGCCATATGTGAGTGCAGCCAGTCTCCTCAAAACACAGAGCATAATATTGCAGAACTGCACATTCTTCTCAGCACTACGAGAAACATATTGGCCCAAACCCAGCCACCTGAATGTCAAATTCTATGATGCTTTGCCAGAACTACAGAAAACCGTAGATTTTCTTAAAAGTACAAATCTGCAGATTTAGATTGGTGAACGAAAGAAGAAGAAGAATAATATTTGAGAAACTTATGTGCTTTTTCATATTAGGATAAATCAGGAAAGCTCATATATATATATTTATTTTTTAATTTGTCATTTCGTTACCTTTTCCTGAAACTGTAGTAATCGGCTTTGGAGAGATCTGTTTCACTTTAGCACAATTTGGACTAGTTACGATGAATGTTGAAAAGTTTGCTATTCGATTATTTTTCGGCGTAGGAGTCGATAATCAAGATCATTCGATGCGGATTATAGATACGTACGCAGCCCTAGAGTTTTGCGCTAAGAGTGCATTAGGTGTACTTACCTAACCCTAATCCCATCTTTACCCTCAACCTTAAACCTTATAGAATCCCTAACCCTGCCCCCTTTATCCTTTCAACAAAAAAAAAAAAAAAAAAAAAAGAAGAGGACCCCCCCCCCAACCCCCCCACCCCCCCACCCCCCCCCCCCCCAAATCTGAAAGAATAATTAATTAAGGCTGTTGTTAGGAGGATTTCGGGAGGAACTCTCTAGCTCTGGAATCACAAAAGGCTTTAAAATACGTAGCCCTGGTGCAAAGAACACAAAATTGGGGGACAAACATAATTACTTGTAACAACATTCAACCTTTTTTTTTCCCTACGCCCCCGCTTCAATTTTCAAAAAAAAAAAGCAACAGCAACAACAACGAAAATCGAGCCGCCGCCGCCCGACGCCCACAATCGGAAGTTGGTATCTATACTATATATATTTGTGGACTTGAGATTTTTCTTTGCAAAAGGCTTCTGAACCACTCAACACTCAGACTTCAAATTTTATATGGTGCATCAGAATGGATGTCAGGGTGCACAGTTTTTAATAGAAGTCTCAAATCGGTGTAGTTTTTTTATGTTGGAAATGTATTGTTTCGCCATCATTTAGATCTATTTCGAGTCATGGTTCGGCATTTTAAGGTTTCGTTATCACTTCCTGCGATGTGTTCACTATCAAACACACTAACCCGTGCGCAAATCATGCTGTTGTACGGGATGCGCAGTATGTCAACTCACAAAGGCAGAACAGTATGACTTATTTAAAAACAAACAAACAAAAATAAAATGAACAAATAGTAACAGGCAAGATGAAGCAGGTCCATAATAACCACCCAGAACTGAAACCAATATTCAAACCGATTTATCCCGGGCAGGGCCGGGGACCTCAGCTAGTGTAGTATATATACAAAACTATTTTTAAAATATTTCTGTGTTTAGTACGGATACATTAGAGAGAAGTTTTAATTAAAACTTTATTTGAATTTTTATTCCCTTGTTTCTTCCTGCATGGACACTTGGTTGGGCTGTAGATTTTGCTTGATTCGAGTCGTACATCCGATAAGTTCAATGCATTAATCCAAGATAAACAAGCAATCCACCAACACGACATTAACAAACAAAGGTTATATAAATATATACAGTTATGTTAAAATACATTATGAAATTAAGGTTTCTATAAAAAAAAATCACTACGCCCATTCTGAAGTCCCACGCCCGCCCCCCCCCCCCGTCCCCTTAACTTGAGAAGGCTGTTGTTATAAGCATGCAAGTACCCAAAGCGGTTTGCGCTAGGGGCGCGAACGTATACGTACCTATCCCCAACCCCGTCCTTATCTTCAAGACTAAATCTTATCGAATCCCTAACCCTACCCCCATACCCTTTCAACCACCCCCCCCCCCAAAACAGGAGGAAAACAGAAAGAACATCTGAAAAACTAATTAATTAAGGCTGTTGTTAAGGAGTATTTCGAGAGGAGTTCTCTAGCTTTTTTAGTCACAAACGGTTCTAAATTACGTCCCTTTAGCGCAAAAAACAACAACAACAAAAAAAAAACTTTGGGACCTACGTACTTGTACCAATATTCTACGTATAAATCACTAAACTATTCTTGTACCTGCAGCTGAAGAGAATAACATTAATCCAATGGTCTCAGAATACATGGTGTACTCCAATGAATAAAACGCCAGTTTTTAACGATTCCTCTCTACCTTCTTTCTGACCACTATGCATTCCGTTTCCTGTAAGGTTGAAACTATTACATAAATGCATGCAACAACAACGGGCTCCTGGGCTAATGTTTAACTACATTGAAGGAAAAAACATTTATAAATGGTTTCCTTAGAATGCCAAGGTTCTATCTTCACTTTCTGGCTGAAATGAGTTGCACACCACGCACTACTTCTACAGGACTTCTCCATTGTGTGGGAAGACAGCTCTGGGCATCCATTTCAGGGGGCATCCAATCAAAGAGTGAAATTAAAATTTAAGTTTTTTTTTTAATTTTGAAATCTCGCTGTTAACTTCATTGTACAGGCTCCCCTACAATCCCACAAGCTGGTGTGAATGCGGATCTGTGTTTTAATAAGCGAGGCCAGAGTAGAGTACCTAGTCTGTTTCGTGCCCCGCCCGCGTGATTTTTTTCCGTACCAGCTTTAGCAAATTCAGCAATAGACCCCCAAACACAGGACAGCTCCAACATATCCCAGGGATTTACGGTGACGTTCAGAGTCATATCAGGCACAGTCCAGAGATTGCAGCACCCACGGCAGTGTTCGATAGGACGAGAAATCCCTTAGCCGATGACCCGTGTTTGGGGGTGTGTTGCTGGAAAAAAAATCACGCCCCCCCCTCCTCCGCAAAAAAAAAACAACCTACGAAATCATCTTCATTATCTTTTTCTGTCTTTTTTCTGACACCCCGAACACAATGAGCATCATCATCATCATCATCACCATCATCATCACCATCATCATCACCATCATCATCATCATCATCATCATCATCATCATCATCATCATCATCATCATCACCACCACCATCATCATCATCATCATCATCATCACCATCATCATCATCATCATCATCATCACCATCATCATCAGCAACACTGAAAAAAAATTTCCTCTCAGATGAAGTAAAAAAAATGAAGTAGTCCAAGCGTTTTCTGACAGGAAATTTAATTTGGGGCTTCTTATTCTTCCTTAAGCCTCTTGATTCATTGAGGAACATAGAGCCATAACAACATTCCTCTGCACGCGGTTCTGGCAGGTCCTCCCTAGCTCGGTCCATGTCATTCCGGCTGCCTTCATCTCAGCATCGATACTCCTGCGCCAAGTCCGATTTGGTCGACCCACTTTCCGCTTTCCTTGTGGATTCCAGACCAGAGACTGCCCGGTGATGTTGGATTCAGGGTTTCGTAACAATTTTGGGCACCGAGCTTAATTACTGTGGCTGATTTATATTTAATTTGAATGAAAAGTTTATTTTATCTGTAATTACATAATATTTAAACTGTCTTCCTTTCTCACATTTCTCAGTACTTGGCCCGGTACTTGAGTCTTGGGGCATACAATCAGCGAGTTGGCCCCAGGAGTGGTCCCCAATTGGCACTCAGACCCCATGTAATTCTAACATCCGCAATAAAAAAGGGAGTTAGAATTACAAGGGCTCCAAGTGCCAGTTTAACAACAAACTATTACAGAAAAGAAATGAACATATTATTTGTCGTAATATCCAGCTGTGTGGAAAATGAAAAACTTGAGTTACTTTAGTATGAAAGTAACAATTTTTTTTTTTTTAAATGTAGGGCTGGCCCTTTTACAACATGTTGCCACCAATGCCGGATTTGGAATTAGGCTAGGTAGGCTGACGCCCGTGCAGATGCGGGGCTCTCTTGTAGAAGAGGGACAGCAGAGAATACATCTGACGTGATACTGCGTGTCGTAAGAGGCGACTAAAGGTGCAAAGGTCCTGGTCTCCCGAGAAGAGCCAGTTGGCGGTGGGCCAACTACCCACCCTGTAAAAATAAACCAGTTACAGAAACACAAGCAAATACTTCAAATCAGTCTTTTATCTTGGGAGAAGGGGGAGCATCTGCACCTGTAGATTCAATGAAGGACAATGGACAAAGCCGAAAGGACGCCACTGGCCCGACTGCTCCTTCATCAAGCAAGTCACTCCGGATTGCGTCGTGGAATGTCCGCTCCATGTATGAAGCAGGAAAGAGTGCCCAGGTTACAATGGAGATGAGGCGATACAGACTGCACATACTTGGAGTTAGCGAGACCCGCTGGATACAGTCCGGACTGAAACAACTTAATACTGGGGAAAAGATTTTGTATTCTGGAAGGGAGGACAAAAAGCATACAGAAGGAGTAGCGATCATCTTGAGCAAGCACGCCCAGAGGTCACTGAGGGGATGGGAACCCTATGGAAGGAGAATTATATTGGCATCATTTACTACTAAGAACAAGAACATCAACATGAACATTGTGCAGATATACGCCCCAACAAATGAAGCAACCGATGAGGACAAGGACGATTTCTACAACCAGCTTCAGGAAATAGTTGACACACTGCCAAGAAAAGATGTGAACATTATAATGGGAGATGCCAATGCCAAGATAGGACAGGACAATACTGGGTATGAGGACATTATGGGGTGCAATGGTTTAGGACAAATGAATGAGAATGGAGAGCGGTTTGCAAGTTTCTGCGCATTTAACAGCTATGTGATTGGAGGTTCAGTATTCCCACACAAGAGGATCCATAAGGCCACTTGGATTTCACCGGATGGAGTAACTGAAAATCAGATTGACCACTTTTGCATCACCCGACGATTCAGACGCTCACTAGAGGATGTCATAGTACAGAGAGGAGCAGATGTTGGATCTGACCATCACATGCTGCTGGCAAGACTCAAACTCCGCCTCAAGAAACAAGGTACCAGAGCAGGAACAAAGAGGAGAAAGTTTCAAGTGAGCCTTCTGGATGGAGACAAGAAGGAAGAGTTCCAGCTGACACTGAGGAATAGATTCAAACCCCTTGTTGACCTCGAAGAGACAGTAGATTTGGAGACTCACTGGGCTAAGGTAAAAGGAGTATTTACATCGACATGTCAGGATGTTATTGGGGAAAAGAAAGTGGAACACAAGGAATGGATCAGTCAAAAATCACTGGACTTGATAAGGATAAGAAGAGACCTAAAAGAACGGGTAAATGCAAGTCGTACAAGAAGCTCAAGAGTTGGTAACCAGGAAGAGTACCGAGCATCAGCTAAAGAGGTCAAAAAATCAATTAAAAAAGACAAAGAGGAGTTCATAGGAATGTTAGCAGAGAAAGCAGAGAAGGCAGCAACAGGAGGACACATGAGGATCCTCTACCAGACTACAAAGACTCTTGCTGGAAAATATGGAAAACCTGAAGTTCCTGTCAAGGATTACAACAGGAAGGCTATTTTTGGAAAGGAAGCTCAGGCAAAAAGATGGATAGAACATTTTAACAGCCTCTTGAACAGACCTCCACCAAGCAACCCACCCGACATTCTACCCGCAAGAAATGATTTACCGATCAGTTGCGACCCTCCGACTAAAGCAGAGATTAATGATGCCATAAAGCAGTTAAATCGAGGCAAGGCAGCTGGACCAGACCAGATCCCACCAGAGGCGCTGAAGGCAGATGCTGCTGGGGCTGCAGAGGGTCTGCACTCACTATTCTCGAGGATTTGGATCGGAGGCAAGTTTCCAAAGGACTGGAAGGAAGGACACCTCGTGAAGCTCCCAAAAAAAGGGGACCTCAGCAATTGTAGTAACTACAGAGGAATCACACTTCTCTCCATCCCAGGAAAGGTTTTCAATCGGATTATTCTCAAGCGAATACAGAATGCAACAGACCAAAAACTTCGCGAGGAGCAAGCTGGTTTCAGGAGTAATCGATCAACCACCGACCAGATCGCCACGCTGAGAATCATAGTAGAGCAGTCGCTAGAGTGGAACTCCCAACTGATAGTGAACTTCCTTGACTACGAGAAGGCCTTTGATAGCATCGATAGAGAAACACTGTGGAGAATATTGAGACATTATGGAATCCCAGAGAAGATGGTGAATCTTATCAAGAGCATGTACGAGGGGACAAGTTGCAGAGTCGTACATGATGGTGAGCTTACTGACAGCTTTGATATCAAGACTGGTGTTAGGCAGGGTTGTTTGCTGTCCCCATTTCTGTTTATCCTGGTGATTGATTGGCTTATGAAAGAAACCACCAGTGGAGGAAGAAATGGCATACAATGGACCCCATGGACACAGCTGGACGATCTAGATTTTGCAGATGACTTGGCACTATTGTCGCACACACACGACCAGATGCAAGCAAAGACTACAGCTCTAAACAAAATTTCAGAATCTATTGGATTGAGGATACATCCCGCGAAGTCGAAGGTCCTAAAAATTGTTGCACCCCTAAGCGAACAAGTCAGAGTAGGAGATCAACCACTGGAAGATGTAGAGTCCTTCTGCTATCTTGGTAGTATCATTGACAATAAGGGAGGAACAGAGGCAGAAGTCAAAGCACGAATTGGAAAGGCACAGGCAGCTTTCACATCCTTAAGCAAGATTTGGAGAACCAAGGATATATCTCTAAAAACAAAGCTGAGGATATTCAACTCGAACGTGAAGTCAGTCCTGTTGTATGGATGTGAGACCTGGAATGCGTCCCAGGCCTGCATAAAGAGAATCCAAGTTTTCATCAACAGATGTTTGAGGAAGCTACTTAAGATCAGATGGACAGACAAGGTCAGCAATGAAATTGTATGGAAAAGAACAAGACAGAACCCAGTCAGAGAGGAAATTGGTAGGAGGCGATGGAGATGGATCGGCCACACTCTCAGGAGGCCAGGAAACAGCATCACGAAGAAGGTATTGGACTGGAATCCCCAGGGCAAGAGATCAAGAGGAAGGCCGCGCGGAACGTGGAGAAGAGCCAGAGAAAATGATGTGCAACGAAGCGGAAAGACTTGGAATAATGTAAAGAGACTGGCCCATGATAGAGAGGGATGGAAGGTGTTTGTTGGTGGCCTATACCCTGATCCAGGGTGAGAAAGGCAATGATGATGATGATGATAGGTAGGCTGAAGCCTAGAGCCTCAGAATCTAAGGGGTATGGGCAGGTTCGATGCCTCATGCCAGTCTGTATAATGTAGTGTGACACACGTACAATGCACCTTGGTTTCTGAACAAATCTTTTGTCATTTTCCTAGCTCTCCATTTCAGTGTTATCTGGTGAGAGAAAAGCCCGGGGGTTGGGGGGGGGGTCAGGAAGAGAAAGGGGGGGGGGGTGGGGGCGACGGTCAGGTTTTAATGTGTGAATGACTGAGCCTTGGCACGTGACAAGATACACCAAAAGGGAGGGGTAGGAATTGCAAAGTTCGGAATTTTAAACATCTATCATCATCATTAGCAATGACCAATTTATATAAAACACTTCCATCTTCTTCTTAGCGCGAAGGTGGGAGACTGGGATAGGCCTCTCAGCTAGAATACCCTAAGGCCTCTCTTTATCTAAATCCGGCCCGGTTTGCCACATGCTGAGCACAAACTTAATTTGGCCCCACTAATGAGAAATATAAGTGTCATGATCACATTAGGATCATAAATGCCGTGCTAGGTCACGACGTCAGTGAGTTAATTTTTATGATCTTGTTGATTACAACCAGCGTAATTTGTCCTTGAGCTGTTCTCGTGAACAGTTTGTTTTGAAACACCTTTTTTCTGATGGATGGAGAGAAGGAGGGGCGAGATAGAATAAATGTATAGCTAGGAATGACAGAGCAGTTCTCGACCCCGTGATTTTGATTAACATAGATAAGGGGCGAGTAAAGGTAGTTTATTTAGACGCCTAGTTGGCGTTCGGAAATTCGTGCATAAGAGTAGAAAGCACGGGGTTTGAAGATTTTAGTAGTTAATGTTTCGCATTTTAAATTGTCTAAGTAAAAGTGACCTTGATTTGGCGCAAGGCCGTGACAAGCATAAATTAATATTGCAGGCTGAGCTGAAGCGACTGCACCAATCAAATGTATGAATCTGGACGGAAGGTCGAGACATAGCTTTAGTATTTAAACCCGTGCAGAGCTTAGATAGATGCCACATGTAGACAATCCATTTACGAAGTGGACGGCGATAGTCCTCAGCCAGATGAGAGACATAGAGACGCAGTTGAGCAGTCCATATATTGTGAGGAGCGCCATGATTTAAAGCTCCAGAGCCTAAGCTACTTGGTTTGATATGAACCCACAGCGTTTACATCCAGCGCTCTCACTCCCAGTGAGGGCCTAATGGTGAGAGTCCATACTAATTTGTAATGATGAAAGTGAACCGTTCTACTTACTTTTGAAGACAGTTTCAGAGCTACCGCCAGACAACGCATGGTTGTACAAGCATTCTCCATGGCGTGTCTAGAGGAAATGTCCATATCATAACATGTCTCATTGAATTAATAGAATTTAAACTGTTATATCCGTCGCCACGTGCGCGGATTCTATTTGGCATATAACTCATATGACCTACAAGTAGTTAGAGTGAATAAGTTAGTCTTTATAGAAAGCTGTAGTTTCATTAGTAGATTCAGTTGCCTTTGAATTGATATTTATATTTATAATTATATTTGTTACATTAATTCCTGTAATTAAACTGCCCTACAGTTCTGCTAAAAATCAAAGCAATTGATTTATTTAGTTTTTAGAGTGCAAGTATTTTTTTTTGTGTGTTCGTCGATTGTGGGAGCGGACCTCGAAAGAGTGTCAGTCGAATTCTCCCCATCTAACCCACATCGCGACAATAAGGATCTTCTTTTTCCAGCTTTTCGTACGAGAAAAACAACTACTGTAGCTAAATGCTTAGCAAAATCAAAGTAATCAAAGAACGAGCACTCTTGACAAAACTCTCCGCATGATCAGATCAGAGTTACCCCTTGGGTTTTTTGTTTTTGTTTTTGTAATAACACAGAGATTACAGCAATCTGTCTACCATGGGATCAAATTGTAATAATGTAACAGACTGATTACTTTCCGTCCAGCAGGGGGTACAGAATGAAGACTAGCTGGCAGATAATATTACATAAAAGTCAAGACACTCATCAATGCAGGGATTCTATACTTGTTAGGGAACTCGATACCTCTAGTAAGCAAATAAAGGCCACGAATCTACTGAAACGAATCCAAGTTCGTATTTTTTAAATTTTTTTTTGTGTGTTTTGTATTCTTCTTCAATCCCATTTTGGGAAATTTGCCTTTGTGTCATTGCAGGCCAGTTACAACTGGAGCAGGCACGCCGTCTGACCATACGGTGAACAAAATGTGTACTGTCTTATAGAATTTGTTGCTAGTTCATTTAACAAGTTATCCCATTTACTGATTTAACAAGTGAGTTCATTTACTGATTTAACAAGTAAGTTCATTTATTGATTTAACAAATATGTTCATATATTGGTTTATCGAGTAAAGTTTATTTACTGATTTAACAGGCCAGTTCGTTTATTGATAGTTCATTCAACAAGTACGTTCATTTACTGGTAGTTTATTTAACAAGTACATTCATTTACAAGTACATAAGAGCTCCTCTTCGCAGATGATGCTGCAATCGTGGCCCACGATGAAACCACGCTCCAGGCTCTCATCAACAGCCTTGCCAAAGCCTGTGACAAATTCATGCTAAAGATCAGTGTCTCAAAAACTGTAGTTTTGACACAAGGCTTGAGAAACTCCAACCCAATCATGCTGAATGGCTCTCCTCTGGAGCAAGTGGGAAAATTCTGCTACCTAGGCTCAACCATCAGTGGTAGCACAGACATAACAACTGAAATAAATGCCAGAATAGGAAAGGCGGCCACAGCTTTTGGCAAACTCTCAAAAAGGGTGTGGAACAATAGCAAGCTGACCATCAAAACAAAGGTACTCGTGTACCAAACTTGCGTCCTAAGCACCCTGCTGTATGGCTCAGAGACATGGACCACCTACTCCAAACATGAAAGATCCCTCAACTCCTTCCACCTGCGCTGCCTACGCAAAATTCTCAAGATCAAGTGGCAAGACAGGATCTCAAATATCGAAGTTCTGAGCCGAGCCGATGGAATATCAACTCAGGCTCTCCTAGGCAAAAAAAGACTGCGGTGGCTTGGACATCTCCACCGTATGGAAAATGATCGCATCCCCAGACAAATTCTCTACGGGGAACTTGCTACTGGCAACCGACCCAGAGGTAGGCCACATCTGCGATTCAAAGACACTTGCAAGGTCACGATGAAAGCATTCAACATCGACCCCAATGAATGGGAGAACCTTGCAAGTGATCGAAGCAGATGGAGACAAAAATTGCGCAGTGGCACGCTCGCAATAGACTTCAAGGCAAAAGAAACATACCTGACAAAACGACAGAGGCGGAATGAAAACACTCGCCAAAGTGAACCCAAAAGACTGACCTGCAATCACTGCCATCGCACTCTCGGGTCAAACATTGGTAGAATAAGCCACGAGAGAAGCTGTCAGTCAAAGTGAAAGTGAATATTCTAGCTGCTAAGACCGTCTGTAAAGACGCTAAAGGCCATATATATACATTTATTTACTAATAGTTTATTTAACAAGTACATTAAATTATTGATATTCTATTTAACAAGTATATTCATTTATTGATAGCTTATTTAACAAGTACATGTACATTCATTTATTAATAGTTTATTTAACAAGTACATTCATTTATTGATAGTTTATTTAACAAATACATTCATTTATTGATAGTTTATTTAACAAGTACATTCATTTATTGATAATTTATTTAACAAGTACACTTATTTATTGATAGTTTATTTAACAAGTACATTCATTTATTGATAGCTTATTTAACAAGTACATGTACATTCATTTAGTAATAGTTTATTTAGCAAGTACATTCACTTATTGATAGTTTATTTAATAAGTACATTCATTTATTGATAGTTTATTTAACAAGTACATTCATTTATTGATGGTTTATTGACAAGTACATTCATTTATTGATAGTTTATTTAACAAGTACATTCATTTATTGATATTTTATTTAACAAGTGCACTTATTTATTGATAGTTTATTTAACAAGTACATTCATTTATTGATAGTCTATTTAAGTTCATTTATTGATCTGTGTTTTTTTTTTTCTGCTAGGTTCCTCTAGCTGATTGTATTGATCCATCTGTTATTTTCCGAGAGACCCTCTCGGCGTCCATCAGTCTCTCTTTGAGAGCCCCTGCCATATTGACGCAACGGGAAGTAGAGCATGGATGGCCCCCAGGGAGGTGTAACGAACGATTGTATTGGTTCACACTCACGCCCGTGAAGCGGTCCTGGCGTAATTCGATTGGTCTGAGCTTTTTATCTGCACACATCTTGAGTTAATGACCATGCGCCTTTCAGCTGGCCGGGGGGGGGGGGGAGGAGAGGGAGAGAGGGGTTGAGGATAGAGATTAGGAGAGAGAAAGGTGGGGATGAAACGGGAAGAAACGGCAAATAAGAGTGTATTCTCCCGTTCGCGGCCCTTTTTTTTGGTCTTCTTTGTGAACAATAAATGAACAGCCAAGAACAAATCCATTAAACACTCGGAGATCAATGCAAAGATAATATCACGGTATTGTCCCTGCCCTGATGATGATGATTGATTGATAAGCAGAATCAGTCTTAGCACACAGGGCATCCCCCAAAAAGGGCTCCTCTCCCCCCTCCAATATCTATTTGATGGTTCTTCTACTAATTGTCTCAATGGTCAGCTGGTTCCACTTTCGTCGGGTTCGTCCGGCCTTGTCGTATATTGTTCCCTTTCCCCGTTAGTATTCCGCCTCCATCATTCTGGTTATAGGGAGCCACCTCAGTGTCTTCATATCTGCATGACCTCATTCCTGCCATGCTGCAGGTCTCCACGGACAGTAGCGTTGCCAGCAAGTAGATCCCTGCCCTGAAAGTAGCTCTAAGCTGCAAACTGTGCAACAACAGTGTAACTTTGGTAAAAACGTACAGCAATGACATTATTACATAGAAATGTGAAAGTTGCTCCGAGTGGCACACTAACATTAAATTCATCCCTCCACCGCGTCCCACTCACGCCAATCCACCCCCCCCCCAAAAAAAAAACAACAACAAAACAACAACCGCCGACCGACGCTGCACTGTGGTGACGACGTGCAAGCTCCAGTTATAACTGGGCTGCAATGGCACAAAGGCAAATTTCCTAAATGGGATTAAAGAGTTATACAAATACAAAATACAAAATACAAAATAGTGTATGAGACTTGCAGTTTTGGAAAAGGGAGAATGAGACTACAGGAGATCTTTAACGGAAGAGAACCCCCTTCGAAACAATTAGTGTTTTGACCCAGCCTTACTCTCTATGTGGGGGACAGGAAGGGAGGAGCCCTGCCACTCACACCCTGATAACCATCAATTGGTCCTGACGTCAGAGGAAAACAATGAGGTAGAAGGTGTGGCCTTTTTTATGACTTGGACACTAATGATTGTTTACCAGAGACCAGGCCACGTATCACCCATCAAGACAAAGCTCCATCAACCGCTATAGAATTCCCTTTATTGAACTTCGTATTAATAAGACTCCCTGGGTCAGCGCTGCAGAGAGCATTCATCTCCACAGCGAAGTGATATCAGTTCATAACTTTGAACGGTATCTCGACCGGCAAAGTAAGTCACTACGCTATTATTTTCAAATAGTTAGATTAATCTTATAGAAATTTCAAAATATTTCCTATATTTTACTGTCCAAGTCCCTTTGCCAACAAACTAGGTGATTAGATTATTTTTTAATGATGAGTTAAATCTAGTACAACTGTAAAATATTTTCTAAACTATAGAGAATTCACTGATCAAATATCTTGGCCAATGATGTAAGTGATTACGTTATTTTTTTAAAATCGTAAGCCCAAATCTCGTAGAAACTGCTGAACATTTCCTTGTGTAGAGAGGCTAGTTGGCCCGCTGACTCAGAGAGTACACAGGTGTGATTTTTAAAGTTGAGTTTGGATCACCAATGTGTAAACTGAGGCGCAGAACGAAATTTCCTGTCATACTTTTTAATTCTACTACTCAGAGAATGAATCTTTTTTCCGGCTCAAAATGTCGGAACACTTTTTTCTGTTCAACTCAGATATGGCTAAAAAATCAACGAAAGTATTAAAGATATAGCCAACCAAGAGCTTTTAAAATATGCCTATGTACCTCTTCACGTATTTCTACGTCTTTCTTTACTCAACTTCAACAATCACATGTGTGTATTCCCCGAGTTAGTAATAATGAAAACGCTACTGGCGAGCCTTTTTTAGCAATATAAATTCATTATTGTCGGTGTTGGTATTACCATCGCTACTAATATACAATGTACAGCGCATTAAGTAATAATTTTATTACAAATGCGCTATAGAAATTCTATTTATTATTATTATAATCCACAGATGCGGATTTTCACCGCCGCCCTCATTGTGGGGCTCGTTGCCCTAGCAACGATACCAGAAAGTAAAACTCACAGTTTTCTGGATGAGGTGTCGTACGTCGATTGGACGAATCCAAAGTAAGGGAGAACAGTTTAATCTTTTGTGGTGCATTGAGTTGGTTATGCAAATAAACAGCTGGCTAAAGATATAGATGAGGTCTTACACGATGATATACAGACAAACAAATGGCTATAATCTTGCCAGCCCAAAAAACAGAAAACTGTAATATTGCCAGTAAGACAAACAGAAAGCTGTAGTCTTGAAAGGCAGACAAACAGACAACTGTAATCTTACTAGTCAGAAAAACAGACAGCTGTAATCTTACCAGTTGGGAAATCAGACAGCTGTAATCTCGCAGGTCAAGCTCATAGACAGCTGTAAACTTATCAGTCAGGAAAACAGAAAGCTATTATCTTGCCAGCCAGAAAAACAGAGAGCTGTAATTTTGCCAGTCAGACAAAAAAAACAAAAACAAACTGTAATCTTGCCAGTCAGACAAACAAAAAACTGTAATCTTGCCAGTCAGCCAAAAAGAAAAAAAAAAGTAATCTTACCAGTCAGACAAACAAAAAACTGTAATCTTGCCAGTCAGATAAACAGAAAGCTGTAATCTTACCAATCAGACAGACCACTGCAATGTCATTGGATGTACGGATTGCTGGTACCTTGTTTTGAAAAAAAAACAACAATAACAAGAAGATAGCTTTGGTCAGTTAGTTAGGTTAATTAGTTAGTTAGTTACTTACTTAATTAGTTAGTACATTCGTTCATTCATTCGTTCGCCAGTCAGTCATTTGGTTAGTTAGTTAGTTAGTTAGTTAGTTAGTCAGTCAGTCAGCCAGTCGGTCAGTCAGTTAGTTAGTTAGTTAGTTAGTTAGTTAGTTAGTCAGTCAGCAGTCAGTCATTGAGTTAGTTACTTAGTCAGTCAGTCAGCCAGTCAGTCAGTTAGTCAGTCAGTCAGTCAGTTAGTTAGTTAGTTAGTTAGTTAGTTAGTTAGTCAGTTAGCAGTCAGTCAATGAGTTAGTTACTTAGTTAGTCAGTCAGTCAGTCAGACAGTTTGTTAGTCAGTCAGTCAGTCAGTCAGCCAGTCATTCAGTCAATCAGTTAGTTAGTCAGTTAGTTAGTTATCTAGTTAATTTGTTAGTTAGTTAGTTAGTTCATACTTGGTTTTTTTTGTTCACTAGATAACCATCTTTTCTTGGCTATTTATTTATTTATTGTTTGATTCCCTAATTTATTTATTTACATATCAATTTATTAATTAATCGATTTATCTTTTTGAAATCTGATACAAAAGAGAGTTGAAAAGCCAATAAATTCTCAGATTTCTCATCGATTGACCTTGAACTCTAACTTTTCCCCACCAGTGAGTACAAGAATGAGATCCTGACCAGGCCTTGCGACGGGGTTTGTCCCTTCTGTCGGGACATCATGTACGAGGGCGCTAGGCAATTTTGTGTCGATATGTGTACGATCGACTGTCAGTGGGATTATTCTGTTGTCGTTGTTGATGATGATGATGATGATGATGACGACGACAAAGGTGGATGTAATGGTGGGAAAGGCAGGGGGAAAGGAAAAGGAAAAGGCAAAGGAAAAGGAAAAGGAAAGGACAAAGGAAAAGGAAAGGACAAAGGCAAAGGCAAAGACAAAGGAAAAGGAAAGGACAAAGGAAAAGGAAAGGACAAAGGAAAAGGCAAAGACAAAGGAAAAGGAAAGGACAAAGGAAAAGGAAAGGACAAAGGAAAAGGAAAGGACAAAGGAAAAGGAAAGGACAAAGGAAAAAAGAAACCAAAGAAAGGAATAAAAGGGAAATGGTGGAGAATCAGAAAAGGCAACAAGAAACCGATCAGGTACAGGAACAGAAACAGAAACGGAAGGAGAACGAACAAGAATAAAGGCAACAAACATTGAGTGAGTATCAGACACAGAGCTATGCAATAGACAAGAGAAGGCAGTTCGCTGCACCGCCTCACTAAAAGATGGCGGCAATTCAAGTGGCCGCCTAGTGCGGCGCCATTGCAGACAAAAAGAGGGCAAGGGACTATTAATTACAGCCCACACTAGTAATGCTCAACAAGTCATATCATTTTTCAACCTTTTTTGTCGAAATCTTGCCCTCCTTTTGTCTCACCTCGAGGCACCACAGGGTGCACTCTGTCTTGACCTACTTCCCACTCTAGACTATCTACAGAGCGATATAACTTGAAATTGTGGAAGGACTTTACAAGAGAGCATGCATGCATTGGTCGATTTGCACCGCGAGTCATGGGAGGCCCAGCGACGCCATTGTTTATATGGAGGGGGAAGTAGGTAGCGGTGGTAAACAATACCAATTTGTACATTTTCACTGGGAGTAAGAGCTTACAAAGGGCTCTAAATAGTTTCAATCAACCCAAAAATATGAACAAACCACAGTAAACAGATAAGTACACAATGTTGGTGTAGACGGGCATTTCCAATTCTTGTTGCCACCGTGACTGGTTTCGAGATGTGGCAGAAGTCATTTCTCTCTATAAATACAAAACTTTCTGGTTTTTACTTTAAAAAATATGACACTTTCCGTTTGAGTGTGAGTCGGGATTTTACGGCGCGTCGGCCACTTTGCGCCCTTCATGGTCTATAAAGTGGGTGCACTTCCTTTATCTATATTTCGTATTCAGATCTGTTAAGCTTAACATAGAATTAGATACATTTATATAATTTTAACACATTGGTAAACTTCTAAAGAAGTTGTTTTGTGTAGATCTGGAAAAAGTTTTGTAAACAAGTATAATAAAAGTTATTAAATCATGTTGTAGATTTTAGCCTCTCTCAGAAAGGACAGGATGCGTTGCGGGTGCACGTCAGAAAATAATTCTTTCATAGATCCACAGGCATGGTGCTTTCTTGGGATATGCATAAAGTCTCCGCATTCAGTTAAAAGATGTTTGATTGAAAATTAGCAATTGCTTGCTACACATTCGTTGACACCTTCCCTTGGTGTGGTTAACTTTTCACTAGCAGATTTCTACCCTGATTCCTCCAAGCAACATGGCATCCTCGGGGTGCTCTCTATTCCTTTCCATGTCGTGCCCAAGATTTTATAAGTGATATATGAACGTTTACGCCTGTCTTGTATTTTCACTATCACGAGAATACTACTTTAATTTTGTTTTATAGAATTACAAAATCAAGGGAAAAAATCGAAATTGAATATCATAAGTTAAGTTTCGCCACCAATGTATAAACTGAGACGCAGAACGAAATTTCCGGTCATACTTTCCAATTCTACTCGAAAAAAAAAAATGCGTTGCTCAAAATGTCGGAACGCTTGCTTCTGTTCATGTCAGTTGTGGCCCAAAATCAACGAAATTATTAAAAAATATAGTGAGCGACAAGACTTTGTAAAATATGCCCAGGCACATCTGTACGTCTTTCTTTGCATAATTTGATATTTTGTAGAAACGAAGACTGAGCAGATAAAAAGCCTTTCATGATTACATTGCAGGCCTTACTTGCTTTATAATCAGATTAAGGCCATGAGGTGTTCGCCTCCCAATAGTCATCTGGTTACCCCCCCCCCCCCCCCCACATCGCCCGTTCCGACGTTTTCACGCACCCAAAGGCTCTTTTCGAGCGTTTTCGAAATAGATCTAAATGATGGCGAAACAATACATTTCCAATAAAAAAAATTACACCTATTTGAGTCTTCTATTAAAAACTATGCACCCTTACATCCATTCTGATGCACCATATAAAATTTGAAGTCTGAGTGTTGAGTGGTTCAGAAGCCTTTTGCAACGAAAAATCTCAAGTCCACAAATATATATAGTATATAGATCAGGCATGTCAAAACTGAAAGTTCCCGATGGGCCACATGGGTCACATTATGTCATCATGGGGGCCACACACGGCAAATATTTTCACACAGTACAACTAATTGAAGTCAATGAATAAAATTTACTGCAGGATATTTTGTTGCTGAATATGCACATACAATATGTATACGAATGTTTTAGCAGCATTGGTGAATACAAACTAATAAAATAGTTTGATCAAAAAAATTAAGGACATAGTATTTTTGTATTTTGCAAAAGCAACAAAAACATAGTTAAAAGAACACAACAGTTTAAAACTGAAACATCTATTTGCTACTATTCAAAGGTTTTAGTGTTTTGTCCTGCGGTTTGACACCTTTTTTGGCTGACAATTTTTGGTATGTCCGGCTGAAGTGTCTGTGCAGTTCCGACTTTGATCAAAAATCTCAAATGCTGATTAGTCAGCCTTGTTCTCTGAGAGGTTTTTGTTGATTTCATGAAAGAAAATAGCTGTTCACACACATAGGTAGAACCAAACATTGCCATTTATATTACGAAAAAATACGATAAAATATATAAAATTTATATTACGAAAATAAAATGTGCTCGCACTGTAGAAATCTTTACGAGGGCCGTAACTTTGCTTTTAAAGGGCCGCATGTTTGACATGCCTGGTGTGGATTCTGGTCCGTAGCCTAAGGGATATTACCCAAAACTATTGAATTTTGTGACATGTCTACTCCCCCCCCCCCCCCCCCCCCCCTGTAGCCTTCGTTTGTGATAAGCGAAATAGCCAAAATTTCTTGATCACTCAGGTCGATTCACCGCCAATCACCATTTTGTTGAAGCAAGATAACACCACACTTTTAGAATTCGTTAGAATTCTTTTTTTTTTTTTCTTTCTTTCTCATCTCTTGTTGAAACCATTCGAGAGTATTGAAAACGAAATTAGAGAAGGGCATTCACAATCTTAACTTAGACAAGTTCCAAAAAGTGTTAGAATATAAAATTAAAACCATGTTAAGCATCGCTGAAATACATAAAAAAATCTGCAAATGGAACTTCAGAGTTTGAATTCGAATTTGAGTCAGGGTTTTACAGCGTGTCGGCACGATAACGGCCACTTTGCGCCCTTCACGGTCTATTTGGGTATAGGGTCTCTGTATGTTTCGTATTCAGAGCTTTTATTAAGTTTAACATAAAACCAAATACATTCATATAATTTTATCACATTGGTAAATTCTCAAAAAATGTTCTGTATAGATCTGGAAAAAGTTTTGTAAATAAGTAAAATTTCTAAATCAAGTTGTAGATCTTATATAAGCCTCTCTCAGAAAGAACAGGATACGTTGCTGGTCCAGGCCAGAAAATAATTTTTTCATTGATCCACAGGCATAATGTCTTCTTGGGATATGCATGAAGTCTACACATTCAGTTAAAATGTGAATTTTAGAATACATCAACCTCTAAACAAGGGAAGGAATTTTACACGTTCTTTTAGAACCGTGTGCACATAGTTTTAATATAAAAAGCAAAGAAAAACTGTGGGGTCGCAGCAAGGCTTAAAGCAAAGTAAAAAAAAAAAAAGGTGAAGAGAAAAGGTTGCATGTAGTAATATAAAGCGCCGCGTAGAAATAATATCCAAAAGATACAAAACGGAAGGCAAAATATTCAATATTTCGGTCAAACACTTCTTCAGATAAAAACAAAAACAACAAAAGCAACAGAAAAAAAAAAAGGAAAATTGAATCTATGAAACAATCGAACGATAAAAAAAACTAGAATATTAAATCAATACACCGACTTAGCCTGCGTATCCTTGTTCGGCTACCTTAGTTATCCCTACACTTTTTCATAAGATTAGAAGATGTACAGTTGCCCTTTGGTCTTATATATGTGAGAACTTCATTCAAAGGTTGCAGTTTATACTCATTTATTTGCTTTAATCATTAAATTAATTTTTTGAAAAGATGATCTATTGTACAGTGGCGTAGTGGGTCTTGGGATAGACTTTCAAAATGTATGTCATCATCATTAAGTGCCCTGTCGGCAGGCGTTGGCGATCATGACCCTCCATGTTTCACGATTTTCCGTAGCCCTGATGACGTCGTTGGTGGTGTACATTCCCAGCCAGGCCTTTAGGTCGTCCCGCATCTTTATACGTTGTCGTCCCCAGCTTATTCTTCCACTGAAATTCCCTGTCGTTACTAAAATTAATGTTCTAGTCCTCGTCTTCTCATTATATGTCCAAAGAACGTTCCCTGTCTTTTTCTGACTTTGTTTACGAGTGTCCTCTTTTCATCTGCTTGTCTCAACACTTCATTTGTCTTCCTGGCAGGCCATGAAATGCCAAGTATTCTTCTCAAAAACCACATTTCTGTTGCTTCCAGTTTTCTAACTATTTCTATGTTTAGCGTCAGGTTTCGCAGGCATACAATAAGATTGGTTCGATATAACACTGCAATATTCTTTTTCTGAGACTGATTGGTAGTTTGTTGTTTGTAAAGATTATGTTTCATGTTTTGGTATGCTGAATGTAGTGCAAGGAAAAAGTACTACACCTGGCACGCACAATGAGTCAGCACACGCTGAATCATTCCGATGTCGGAATTGTACGTAGGACTGACATAAAGTTTGGACGTCAGAATGGCATCGTTCTGATGTTGGCAATCCGTTCAGAATATGACTTTGTTCCAACTGAAATCCGACATCGGAATGACGACATTTTTGCTGCATCATTCCAATGTCGGAATTCTACATGGGATTGACTTAAAGTTGGCACACCGGAATGTTGGCAGTCCAATCAGAATATGACTTTATTCCGACTTAAATCTGACATTGGAAGATGGCATTTTTACTGCATCGATATGGCATTGTTCTGATGTTGGCAATTGGCCAAAATATCACTTGTTCCCACTTAAATCCGACAGCGGAATGATGTCATTTTTATCTGCATCAATCTGACGTAGAAATCTACATAGAATTGACATCGTTTACCCGTAGGAATGACATCATTCTGATGTGGGCAATCCCATCAGAATAATGCTTTGTTCCGACTTAAGTCCTACGTAGGAACGATGTAGGATTGATATCAAGCTTGCATAACAACTGGCACACAGCAAACATACAGAAAAAGAAAAATACATGTGAGTGTCGCCTTCCTCTGGTTGGGACTGGATCTTACAGCTTCTGTGGATGGCCTATGAGAGATAGATGCTTGAAAAATGTCAAAACTGGTACATAAATCCATGGTTCCAATGACCTTTTCACCGAAAGAATTAGACCTAAAATCAGGGCACAAACGCACACACACGCAAACACATACATACACATACAATTAACGCATAAAGCAGCAATTTTAGAAGCCCTTTTGTCACAGTTTAGAATTGGCGAATTTCTTGTTTTAATGTTACAATAAGTCCGAAAAATCTGCCACATAAGATGCACAAGTCCAGCAAGTTGGCTGAAATATTCCGCCAGGTCTGACACAGAAGTCCGACAAATTGGCCCCAAAATCCGACAAGTACAACCCACAAGTCCAATGAGTTGTGAAAAAAATTTTGGCAAGCCTGATGCACAAATCTGACAATTCGCCCTAAAATTTGAGAAGTCTGACTCACAAGTCCGAGAAGTTGACCAATAATTTTTAAGAAGTCTGATGCACAAGTCTGAGATGTTGGCTGAAAAATTATGACATATCCGATGCACAGGTCCGAGAATTTGTTAAAAACTTCAGACAAGTCTGACTTAAAAATCCAACGAGTTGGCAGAAAAATCCAATAAGTCCGACATGGAACGCCGAGAAGTTGGCAGAAAAATTTCTACAAGTCTAATGTACAAGTCCGACAAGCTGGGCAAAAAAAATTGTTGAAAAATTCTGTCACGTCTTACGCATAAACCAACAAGTTGGATAAAAAATCCGATGAGTATGACGTGCAAATCCAACAAGTTGGCCAAAAAATTACAACAACACTGACTCACAAGACCGACAATTCAGCCAAAAAATCTGACGAGACTGGCTCACAAGTCAGAGTGGTTGACAAAAAAATCCGAAAAATTCTGAAATTCTTGTCCAAGAAGTTGGACGGAAAATTCTGAGAAGTCTGAGAAGTTGGCCAAAAAATTCCAACTTGATGCACAAGTCCAACAAGCATAAAAATTCCCCCAAGTCCAATGCACAAGTCCGATAAGTTGGCAAAAAAATTCCAACAAGTCTGACACACAAGCCTGAGAAGTTGGCCGAAAAATTCCGACAAGTGTGATGCACTAGTCCAACGACTTGGCCGAAAAATCTGACAAGTCCGAATTTGAAGGCCAATAAATTGGCCAATAAATTATGACAAGTCTGGCGCACAAGTCCGACGAATTGGCCAAAAAATCTGACAAAACTGACGGAAAAAATAAGACAAAATTGGCCAAAAAATCAGACAAGTTTGACGTACAGGTACAACAAGTTGGCCAAAAAATTTTGAGAAGTCTAACGCACAAGTCTGAGATGTTGACCGAAATATTCTACAAGTCCGACGGACATGTCTGACAAGCTGGCCAAAAAATTTCAACAAATCTGATGCACAAATCCAACAAGTTGGGCCAAAAATGTTGACAAATCCGATAAGGTTGCCAAAAATTTCCGACAAGTGAGATGCACAGGTCCAAGTTTTTCCGGAAAATCCAACAATTTCGGCATGCAAGTCCAACAAGTTGGCTCAAAAAATTATGACAAGACTGATGAACAAGTCCAAGAAGTTGGCAGAAAATGTCTGACAAGTCTGAGATAGTTGGCCGAAAAATTACGACAAGTCTGACGCACAAGTCTTACACGTTGGCCCAAATATCTGACAAATCTGACACACAAGTCCGACAAGTTCGCCAAAAAATTCTGACAAGTCTGACGCACAAATCCAACAAGTTCGCCAAAAAATCCAACAAGTCCAACATCCAATTGAAACAAGTTGGATGAAAATAATGTGAAATAGTCTAATGCATAAGTCTGACAAATTGGTCAAAATTCCGACGTCTGGCGCACAAATCCAACAAGTTGACCAAATCTTGTGACATAGTCTGTCATACACGGCTGACAAGATGGTTGAAAAATTTATAGAAATCAGACTCACAAGTCCGACAAGTTGGCCGAAAAATTCCGACAAGCGTGACGCACAAGTCCAACAAGTTGGCCCAAAAATTTTGAGCAGTCTAACACACAAGTCTGAGATGTTGGCCGAAAAGTTATGACAAGTCTGACACACAAGCCTGACAAGTTAACCAAAAAATTCCAGCAAATCTGATACACAAGTCTGAAAAGTTGGGCCAAAAATTTTGACAAGTCCGATAAGGTTTGCCAAAAATTTCCGACAAGTGTGACGCACAGGTCCAACAAGTTGACCAAAACAATCTGACGAGTTGGGCCAAAAAGTTTCACAAGTCCGATAAGGTTGCCAAAAATTTCCAACAAGTGTGACACACAAGTCCAACAAGTTGGACGAAAAATCCAACACGTCCGGCGTGCCAGTCTAACAAGTTGGCCAAAAAATTATGACAACACTGACAAACAAGTCTGACAATTTGGCATAAAATCTGACAAGACTGATGCACAAGCAGGACAAATTGGCCAAAAAATTTGACAAGTCTGACTCACAAGTCGAAGAAGTTGGCCAAAAAATTTCTGACAAGTCCTACAAGTTGGCCAAAAAATTCCGACAAATCTGACGCACAAGTTCAACAAGTTGGCCAGAAAATTCTGACAAGTCTGATGCATAAGTCCGATGAGTTGGCCAAAAAATCTGAAAAGACTGAAGGACACATAAGACAAGTTGGCTGAAAAATTAATCAAGCCTGACGCACAAGTACAACAAGTTGGCCAAACAATTTTAAAAAGTCTAACGCCCAAGTCTGAGATGTTGGCCGAAAAATTCTGACAAGTCCAACGCACAAGTTTGACAAGTTGGCAAAAAAATTCCAACAAATCTGATACACAAGTGCAAAATGTCTGACTTTGAAGTAAAGAAAATTGGGAAAAAAATTACGACAAGTCTGACGAGTTTGGCCAAAAAATTTTGACGAGGCCGAAATTTCTGACAAGTGTGACGCACAGGTCCAAGAAGTTCTCCGGAAAATCTGACAAGTCCAGTATGCAAGTCCAACAAGTTGGCTAAAAAATTACCACAAGACTGACGAACAAGCAGGACAAGTTGGCCAAGAACTTACTACAATCCTGACGCACAAGTCCAAGAAGTTGGCTGAAAATTTCTGACAGGTACGACAAGTTGGCCAAAAAATTACGACAAGTCTGGTGCACAAGTCTTACAAGTTGGCCTGAAAATCTGACGTCTGACGTCAAATTCCAACAAGTTGGATGAAAAATTGTGAAATAGTCTGATGCATAAGTCTGACATGTTGGCCAAAAAATTCCGACAAATCTGGCGCACAAATCCAACAAGTTGGCCGACAATGTGTGACATAGTCTGTCGCACAAGTCTGACAAGATGATAGAAAAATTTTTAGAAGTCTGACCCACAAGTCCGATAAGTTCGCCAACAAAATTTTGACAAGTCCAACAAGTTGGCTGAAAAATTCTGACAAGTGTGACGCACAAGTCCAACAAGTTGGCCGAAAAATCTACTAGTCCGACGTTGAAGTTCAACAAGTTGGCCAAAAAATGACGACAAGTCTGACGCACAAGTCCAACGAGTTGGCCAAAAAATTTTGACAAGTCTGACAGACAAATAAGACAAGTTGGACCCAAAAATCAGACAACTCCAACGCACAAGTACTGTAATTTGGCAAAATAAATTTCAGAAATCCGAGATGTTGGCCAAACATTCTGACAAGTCCGACAAGTTTGAAGAAAAATTCCAACCAGTCTGATGGACAAGTCCGACAAGTTGGGCCAAAAATTTTGACAAGTCCAAGTAGTTGGCCAAAGAATTCTGACGAGTGTGATACATCAGTATAATAAGTTGACCAAAAAATCTTACAAGACCAACGTGCATGTTCAACAAGTTGGCCAAACAAAAAATTCTGACAAGACTCACGAACAAGTCCGACGTGTTGGCCAAAAAAACAGACAAATCTGACACACAAGTACCTCAAGTTGGCCAAAAATTTTGAGATGTCTAATGCACAAGTCCGAGATGTTGGTCGAAAAATTCTGACAAGTCTGACAAGTTGGCCAAAAAATTACGATGTGTCCGACCCACAAGTCCGACAAATTAGTTGAAAAATTTTGACAAGTCTGATGCACAAGTCCACCAAGGTGCCCAATCAAATTTTCACAAGTCTGATGCATAAATCCGAGAAGTTGCCCAAAATATTTTTGTCATGTCTGACAAGTTGGTAAAAAAATCTGCCGTCCAGATTCAACAAGTCCACTGGACAAGTCTAACAAGTCCATCAAACAAGACTGACAAGTATGACAAGTCGGCCGAATGGGTTCGACAAGTCCGACAAGTACGACAAATCCAGCAAGTCATCTGCACAAGTCCGACAAATTCTCTGCACAGGTTCGACAACTTCGACAAGTCCACGGCACAAACCCCATAATTTTGACATGTCTGACATGTCAGCTGCACAATTATGACAAATTTGACAAATTTACTGAAGATATCTGCCAAATTCAACACATCTAATAAGTCCACTGCAGCCGTCCGACAAGTCTGACAAATCAAGAGCACAAGTCCAACAGATCTGCCGCAAAAGTCTGACAAGCACAAGTCTGACGAGGCTGACAGGTCAGCTGCACAAGTCTGACAAGCCTGCATAACAAGTCAGATAAGTTCACTGCAGAAATAAAACAAATCCAAGAAGTCTGCTGCACAGGTTCAACAAGTATGACTAGTCTAGCGGACAATCTGGACAAGTCTGCCGCACAAGTCCAAAAAGTGCGCCGCACAAGTCCGACAACTCCAAGGCACAAGTCTGAAAAACTCGACATATTCAGCAATCCCGAAATGTTCAACAAGTCCACGGCACAGGTTTGACAAGTTCAACATGTCCGCTGCAAAGGTTCCACAAGTCTGAGGAATCCAACAAATCAGCAGAACAAATACAACAAGTCAGCGGGAGAAGTCTAACTAGTCCACCGCACTAGTCTGCCATACAAGTCCAAGAAATCTGACAAGTCCACCGTACAAGTTAAAAAAATCTTCCACACAAGTCCAACAAGTCCGACAAGTTTTCTGCACAAGTCCGACAACACCGACAAAGTCAACGAGTCAGTTACACAAGACAGACAAGTCTGACAAGCCTTTTGTAAAAACTTTGTTTCCATGAGATAAGTGATTTGAACATGGCATCAACGTTATATATCATAATTAAGGGGTTATAAGATTTTTAATGTTAAAGACGGTGAGGTATGGCAAGTCCGACAAGTTTTTCCCTTCTTTTGTAAAATTTTGTTTCCATGAGATAGGCAGTTTGGCCATGACACCGAAGATGAATATCATAATTTAGAAGTAATGGGATTTTTAATGGTAAGGGTGGTGAGATCATCTCTTTGATAATGGATCTGGTATCGAATTTCGAATCCTAAATAGAAACTTTCTGATATTGTCAGACATGAAACTATTATGAAACCATTTTAATGTTTTGTTAGGCCTATTTTATTTTATTCAAACTTATAAACCAGGGGAAGAAAAACCCTAATATAAAGCAAGTGAAAAGTTTCACATGTTCGAGAAAGTAAGAGAAAGTATTCAATCCGTTGTGACAGTCACTTTAAGGAGAATATATAATGGTATCGATTCCCACTTCTGCTTCCGATTTGTAGATAAAAGTCAAGAAGACGCCAAGGGCAAAGGGAGATAATCATGTGTGCAGTTTACACTTTTTTCAAAAAAGAATATTCATTGTCCTATTTCCAATAGAAGGCTAATATCTTTGGCTAATGGTATTAATCGAACTTGTTTGAGTGAAAATCATGTATTTTAAGTAAGTTTTGTAAAGAAATGGATTTAATATCTGAGTTTATGCATAATAAAGAGGTCAAACCCATAACGGCAGACAATGTATGGATTCTGTGTCATATAAGAAAAACCCAAATTTATTTATAGTACAGAACAGCCACTTTGGGGAAACCCGGGTGGTCACTGGCTCCTGCTTCCATGTAGCGTCGAGGTCGGCGGTCGACCAAGGTACTCGCACGGCTGGTCATGCCCAACCAGTCTGTAAAGCTTAGGGTCTGGCGAGATTTTCTCCTTTGAGGCGCTACTGAGGGACTGAGAGTTGGGGTGGAGTTTGGTCGGGGGTAGGCCGGACAAAACATACGGATTAGAACCTACTTCCTTAGATCTTAAGGGGCAACTGGTACTGTAGTATTAGACTTAGGATCGTCCATGTCATGGGAAAAGTGCTCTCGCAACCACATAGTCACACGGCACATCTGTGCTAGGTAGGGTAGTGTGTGCTGGAGTCCCCGTGCCACTTTTTTTTCATTTCTTAAAATTTCCCAGTGTGTTATGTTAAAGTGCGCGTTTCTATTGTTAATGCTCAGGTGGGGTGGAGCACAAGCTCGAATAATAGTCTTTTAATAATAATATTCAGTGTCATTGTTAGAGAGAGGCTCTGAAGTCACAAGGTAACCCTGTCCATGATGATCATCGCTATATAATTTTGCCGTGTTATGAAAAAGCACCGCATGTGCCAAAACAAAATTTTACCAAGAGAACATCTCCCATTGCTCTCTACTCTATTCTTCGTCTAATCTTCATTTTGCGATGACTAAAACAAACTTAAAACTGTACAAAATTAGAGCCCAGATAATAAAATGGAGTGCGTTTCATGCTAATTCTATAGATTGATGTTAAAAGTGAATCTGATCCTAAAGGGCATTTATAGTTTTATTACATAAAATGGCAATTTGTCTCGGGGATAGGGCAAAGTTGGCCATGTGTTAGTAAATCAGTAAGAATGTTAAAATATTTTTTGTAAAACTCCCACTAGCTTTAATAATCACCAAGTGAGCAAATAATTGAAAAATGTACGGAAGGGATATTTTCATTCACATTAGATTCAGATCATACATAGAGAACATACACATTATTATTATTCTAATTATCGTTTTTATAGTTGATAGAAGCACGGTGAAGAAAGAAAGTCATACATTTTCTTTCCCCCACCTATCCTAGTCAGATCTCAGCAATTATAAATTGAGAGGAGTTGAATTAGAAGGGACCTAAGAGCCATGTGACTGCTTGTGTGAAAAAAGCAAAAACTTCATTCCAGTATAAACCAATCGAATTTAATATTTTAATGATTTACTCGAAGAGTTGATGTCAATATTGCAAACGTTTATTAAATTCGATTGGTTTATATTGAAATTCTGGTGTTTTTTTTTGTTGTTTTTTTTACTTTTCTCTCAAAAGGAGGGTAGTGTGTGCTGGAGTCCCCGTGCCACTATTTTTTGTTTGTTTTTGTTTCACTTATTTAAAATAAGTTTTAGGCTTGTTGAAAGTGAATTCTTTTTCATACTTTGAAGCGATCTGCTGTGTAGTGTAGTGTGTCGTTACTTCTACTTTTCGAATTTCTGGTGCAACAAAATGGATGTCGACACACGTCTAAAAACACGAGAGGGTGTTGTGACTGGTGAAGCCTTTGCTTTTCTGGGTTTCATCCATGTGCACCCTCGGCTTCGTTAAAAAGTGCTTGTCTGGAGGCGGTAACTTTTTTGCACTTGAAGCGTTCTCTGTGTTCTTTCCCTTACATACAGTGGGGTAGTATGGGTTGCTAGCGCCCGGGGAAAGGCAGAGAACACAGAGGACGCTTCAATCTCGAGAAAGTTAGCCCCTACAGACAAGTGCTTTTTAAGGGAGCGCCTGTTACTGTCGAGGATGCACATGGGTAAAGATCGAACAAGCCAAAGCTTCACCAGTTATAGCAATATCTTGTACTTTAACACCGCGTCGTCTTCAGACGAAGAATATTTCTTGTTGGACAGTGTTTTACCAAAAAACGTAAATGCCTGAAACAAGGAATACAATCGGGGTCTATGACTTAAATAAAGAAAGAAGAGATGTTGGTGAATACCATCACTTTTGTAGTCGGCTGAAACATCATCCTGACAGATTTCATTCTTACATCAGGATGAGTCTTTCTACATTCAGTTATACTAAATAAAGTTGTTGCATATCAGAAGAAATCTCCCAAATTGGCACCGCGGCTAACTCTGTTTGGCTTATTTTATCCCATTATCTGGTTTGTTTACTTCTTCGCTCGGGCGGAAGTAGAGAAGGGAAAAAAGGTCACTCACGCGGGGCAGGTAGTCATTCATTCACTCACAAGAAGCACGCGGGGCAGGTAGTCATTCTTTCACTCACAGGAAGCACGCGGGGCAGGTAGTCATTTCATTCACTCACATGAAGAAGAAGAAGTTTCCGCACGACTCAGTCGTTTCTTTGGCAATAAACAGTTTAATTTCATGTTATTTCAAGTCTTCTTCAGTATATCACCATGTGCGTTGTTCAGAATTCGCAACAAAAGTAAAGCCCAGGTTGACCAAGACATGTTGTAACTGGCGCGTACCTATCCTGCCAGAACGTCGAAAAGTACTCGAGTAACTACACACTAGAGAGCAAGTCATTTAAACGCCTGAACAAGAATTCACCTTCAATTCTTCAAAACACGCTTGATTTTACAAGCGGTCCTCCACGCAGCAGGCTTTATGGTACGAGCGTTCTCTATGTGTGTCAAAAGGGTTTGAGGGGAATACTTCAGGAAACTACAGTACCGGTACATAGCGCTTGTCGTGAGGCGCTAGCTTTTTCTCGCGGCGCTTGAAGCCTTCTCTATGTTCACTCCCTAAAGCTGTGTTCTCATGTGTACGGAAACGGAAACGAAAACGAAAATGATATGCGGAAACGACGTGCGGAAATAAAAATTTTTGTTTCCATGTGTACGGAAACGGAAACGGCCAAAATAAAGGAAATTATCACTTTTGTTTCTCTCGTCATGATATTCGTTCTGGCAGTCTGCTATTTTTTCTCTCTCTGCCATCATGGCATCTGTTTCGTCCAGAGCCGAATGCAGTTTCTTGCTTTGAGAGGAGGAGTTGGTTTTAATATCATTCCTCCATCACAGATGTATCAACAGAAAACAAAAACGTACATTCTTTCTTCCAGCCCTCCGCTGAAATTGACATATTGCAGCGTAAAAGGTGCGAGAAATTGAGGAAGAGTACTGAAATCAGTTCTAAATGATTGCTCCCACCTTTTGTTCCATCAGATAGTCCGATCCCAAAGAAGCAGACGAATAATGTACAGAAAGACGAACAGAAAGCTTTATAGGCGATCTTTTTTGCCATCCAGCACTCGAAGCAGTAATGTTTCCTAATTTGGTACATATGTAATGGGGTGAACCATTACAGGGCTGAGAACATAGCTCATTGTAGTGAAAGGGAGATAAACCCTTATTTTGATCAGCTGGACCACTAGACGTGGTCAAGGGGAAGTAACGACACAGAAACCATAGATAATCTCCCCTTATTGTTTATCACGCACTGAGATGAGTCATGCGGGTGTTGAGTAACATTGCCAACTGATGTACTCACTGCGCCAATTTTAAATCATAGTCTTGGCGTGGTCTGTATTGTCCAGGATTGGTCAATTTAAGTGACCATCCCTGGTGCCAGAAGTAGAACCTTGTTATGTATCACTACATTGTAAGTTTTGGTTAGTTTTTATCTTGTTAAGTAATATTTCCTTAAGATAGTGTATTTGGAACATACACGAGCAAGATGGTGGTCTTTAAAAATGTTTTTATTTGTTTTAATGTTTTATTAGAATTTGCACTTAGTGAACTGTAAGGAGTGAATGGGTTGCGCGTGTTTGGGTGACGCTTAGATGATGGCGTGGGTCGGTCAGTTCCACCCAGGTCTTTAAGACAGCAGGACGTGTCGTTGTGTCCAGACTAACATAAAAGTAAAAGAAGTTGTATAATTTATATTTCAAGATTTGTGAAGTGCCAGCTCTGATGATGTAGTTCAAGTGTGAATTCATTTGGTTAAATCACCGCGCCTATCGGTTGGGTTTAATGTCTTGTTTATTGTATCGTTGTAGTTTATTGTGGTTTATTGTGGTTTATTGTATTGTCATGTGTTTATTGTATTGTGTTTATTATTTGATGTGTTATTTTCTTTTCCTTTTAATAAAATTGTTGTCCTCTCAAAACCTGATAGTTTTGTTTGTATGTTTGACTGTGTAGAGAGCCCCGCTCGTCTCGTCCTGTGTTACATTATTTGGTGTCAGATTAGTTAGCTATAGATAGCGAGGAACCACACTCGGTTTACCCCTTAACCCGTCCTGGTACGTTTTTTGGTGTCAGAAGTGGGATCAGGTTAGAGGACTTATTTTTGTTATTCTGTTTTGTGTATTATTTTTTTGTGAACGTCTAATTAAACCCAACCGATTTGGCGAGATGGCGTCGAGAAGATCAGCGGCAGCTCCTGTTGTGATGATGGCGCCCCGGGAGGTGCACCTGCGCAGACTCTACAGTGATGGTGTGAGGGACACACGTTGGTTTGTGGAAGAGGTGGAGGCTGCGTGGGAAGCCGCTATCTACACGACGCCATCGGCTAAGTGTGCGTTGCTGTGGGCGCACATTAGCGAGACGGTGAAGGAGGCGCGTGACGTCTGCTTGGGCCGCAGCACAGCAGAGCAACGAGACCATGCTCGGCGAGAGTACCACACTGTGAGTGTGTGGCTACAACGAGGTGACCTGGTTGTGTGGCAGAATCTTGTGCCTGGTCGCAACGAAATCCAGGATGCAGGGGGAGGCGACATGTACAAAGTGTACCTGTCCAGCGGAATGATGGCAGTGGTGTGCCTGATGTCAACAAGCCAGACACTCATTCAAGTTAACCGACTAGGACTTAGCGGTTCTTGCCTTTGGACATTTTACTGTTACCGTAGTTTTATTACTACATTGCTTTTATGAGTTATCCAGAGACAGTAAAGCACAGAGAATTGAGTGTAGTTTATGAATTAGGTATTGATACTATGCATGTGTTTGCATCTGGAGATCTACAGGTGCTAAGTCAGTTTGTCATATTTATGTCCTAGCAATGTTGTCAATTCTCAGTTTGAATCATAATTTTGAATTTATGGTTTTGATGTAGCTAGTCTACATGGTGTTTCCTTGGTGGGGTTTAATAACCTTTGTCATTTTATTATGAATTCTTTTGGGATAATATGTAATTTGATCATTTTGGATTCAAATAATATTGCCATTATGTTTCTATTATTTTCTATTCCCATTTGAGATAGTGGTTGTACTGACATGTAACTTGTAGAGTTGAAGTGCATGGCCAGTTACAATGGGTACCAAGGAAACAGGTAGTGTTTGACAGGGATTGTCAAATAATGACTGAGGCAGAAAGTAAGAATAAGAATAGCAACCGAGTGGTTGTTCATTGTGGCTGGATGAGATTTAAAGCCTGAGTTTTACTTATACTATTTTTAAGTGTCGTGGGCAATGCAGTGGTCTACTTGAAAAAAAAAAAAAAAAAAGGGGAATTTGGAAGTTGTAATTTCAGAATGATGAGTGTCTCATAGACAGTCGGCAAAATTTTGTAGGGCTTTATAGTGCTAAGGCCTGCTTTATTAGCATTGCGGCTAAGATTTCTTATTTTTGTTGGCTATTGCTTTGAATTTTATAGATGTGCATGGTATGTTTCTGTGAATGTTCCTCTTTTTTTGCCTTAAATGTATGATATGTTTTGTATCTTGTGAACTTATTGATAATTGGCCAGTGAGAGACCACTTGTGGTCACTCTATATAAGTGCTAAGTAGAGCTGATTTGTCGACACGGGACGGTCGACACAACTTGAAGGGGGTGAATTGTAATGGGGTGAACCATTACAGGGCTGAGAACATAGCTCATTGTAGTGAAAGGGAGATAAACCCTTATTTTGATCAGCTGGACCACTAGACGTGGTCAAGGGGAAGTAACGGCACAGAAACCATAGATAATCTCCCCTTATTGTTTATCACACACTGAGATGAGTCATGCAAGTGTTGAGTAACATTGCCAACTGATGTACTCAATGCGCCAATTTTAAATCATAGTCTTGGCGTGGTCTGTATTGTCCAGGATTGGTCAATTTAAGTGACCATCCCTGGTGCCAGAAGTAGAACCTTGTTATGTATCACTACATTGTAAGTTTTGGTTAGTTTTTATCTTGTTAAGTAATATTTCCTTAAGATAGTGTATTTGGAACATACACGAGCAAGATGGTGGTCTTTAAAAATGTTTTTATTTGTTTTAATGTTTTATTAGAATTTGCACTTAGTGAACTGTAAGGAGTGAATGGGTTGCGCGTGTTTGGGTGACGCTTAGATGATGGCGTGGGTCGGTCAGTTCCACCCAGGTCTTTAAGACAGCAGGACGTGTCGTTGTGTCCAGACTAACATAAAAGTAAAAGAAGTTGTATAATTTATATTTCAAGATTTGTGAAGTGCCAGCTCTGATGATGTAGTTCAAGTGTGAATTCATTGGTTAGTTCACCGCGCCTATCGGTTGGGTTTAATGTCTTGTTTATTGTATCGTTGTGGTTTATTGTGGTTTATTGTATTGTCATGTGTTTATTGTATTGTGTTTATTATTTGATTTGTTATTTTCTTTTCCTTTTAATAAAATTGTTGTCCTCTCAAAACCTGATAGTTTTGTTTGTATGTTTGACTGTGTAGAGAGCCCCGCTCGTCTCGTCCTGTGTTACATTATTTGGTGTCAGATTAGATAGCTATAGATAGAGAGAGACCCGCTCGGTTTACCCCGTAACCTGTGTTACACATATATTCTGTTGTGCGTTTTCCAAATCCATTGTTCTGACAGTGTGTGGGAGTAATGTTCTTCATGTGAGCAATGTGCGTGTGTGCGGTATGCGTTAGGGACCTATGTGCCTTTGATATTATATATATTCAATGTAGTTCTACTACTGGTGGTGTGACAACAAATTTCCTAACAATAGGGTGATAAAGTTATATCTTATCTTATCTTATGTTGTTTGCCACAAGAATTACAATGGTTAACAATGCAACAGATGTTAACTGTTTCATTAACAGACATCCCCTTTTTTCCATGTGTTAAACGAACTGTCTTCGCTTGGTGGTGATGTAATTGCAAATAATTTTGATTTCTAATCTGTACTGGAAAATCTCAGCACTTATCAGCCCTGATGTCTTTCTTTTCTTTTGTTTTTTAATGCACAATTCTCAAAGACTCCACACTTAAAGCAATCATGCTATGATACAGATATGTACATGTCTGTTATATATATATTTTTTTTTATGTATTCACGTATTTCCATAATTATTCTCAACTCTGGAATACTGGAACAGAGATCCAAAGACTAGACTTGCACTCAGAGCCGTAAAGGGGAAAGGGGATGAGAGGGTGTCAGGGGCAGGGGAGATGTCGGGAAAGCAAGGGGATTTGTGCAGTTTTTAATTATGATAATGATTTTCTTTTAAAAGGATAAAGAGGAAAAAAGCAAATTAAGTGGTTGGATTTTATAAAACTCAAATTAAATAATAGATCTGGTTTCTTATACAACAGTCAAATAGTACATATCTAGATCTAGTCCATACAAAATTCGACCAAGTTTTAGAACATCAAGGCCTTGTCATGCCTTGTCACGGACATTCACCATTCTAATGGCTGCTCGTACAGGGGGGCGGGGGGGGGGGGGTGAAGTCAAGATTCTAAAAGGTGTACATGGTTACGGAGTGAATGTGGGGGAAGTGAGGAATGGATAAAATCAATCCTACATAGACCTACAGTTAGCCAAATATAAATACATACAGGGTTGGTGTTAAAACAGCCGTTTGTGAGGTGACCCGCTGATGATGATTACTACATACATTAAGATATCAGTTTAGCTGGTAATCATTGTGCTCACGTAGCAGCAGTTTCTTTACAGCTTTACGAAACAGAACACACTTTAGTACAATCGTGAAGTCAAAAGATAAAGCACAAACTCAACAGTCATATCATTTCTCCCCATCGCCTTTGCTGTACTTTCCCAAATATATTTGTGTGAATGGGAGCCTTTGTGATCTGGCCTCCTCACGTCAAAAAGTGTCTTGTTTTGTCTAACAAGCTCAATGAGCTTCTCCACATCACTGTTTGATATGTGCCACGGTCTTGGCATCTTTGCAATACGAAGGTTTCCACCACATTGTTTGACCCACAGAACCAGGTTTCAGTCCATACCAAAAAACCGCGGGGGAAAAAAAAGGCGGGAACGACGTAAGTTCCGGCTTGCGGCAGTGCGGCAACGGCTAAAAATCGCTACCCAGTGCGAAAAAATTTTTTTAGTCGTTTCCGCAGGTCGTAGTCGTTTCCGTTTCCGCACACATGAGAACACCCTCTCTGTTTTACTACTTGATGGATTTTTTTAGTCGTTTCCGCGCGTCGTAGTCGTTTCCGTTTCCGTACACATGAGAACACCCCTTAAAGCTGTGTTCTCATATGTACGGAAACGACTACGGAAACGAAAATGATATGCGGAAACGACGTGCGGAAATAAAATTTTGTGTTCCCATGTGTACGGAAACGGAAACGGCCAAAATAAAGGAAATTCTCATTTTTGTTTCTCTGGACATGGGATTCGTTCTTTGCATTCTGCTATTTTTTCTCTCTCTAACACCACGGCATCTCTTTCGTCCAGAGCCGAATGCAGTTTCTTGCTTTGGGAAGAGGAGTCCGTTTTAATATCACTCCTCCACCACAGAGGTATCAAAAGAAAACAAAAACGTCCCCCAGAGCGCCGGTGGTGGGTGAACGGGTATTTCTCCATTCTTTCTTCCAGCTCTCCGCTCAAATTAACATGTTGCAGCATAAATTGTGTGAGAAATTGAGAAAGAGTTCTGAAATCAACTTTAAATGATTGCTCCCACCTTTTGTTCCATCAGATAGTCCGATCCCAAAAGAAGCAGACGAATAATGTACTTAAAGACAAACAGAAAGCTTTATAGGCGATCTTTTTTGCCATCCAGCATTCGAAGCAGTAATGTTGCCTAATTCGGTACATATATTCTGTTGTGAGTTTTCCAAATCGATTGCTCTGACAGTGTGTGGGAGTAATGTTCCTCACGTGAGCAATGTGCATGTGTGCGGTATGCGTTAGGGACCTGTGTGTGCCTTTGATGTTATAATTATATTCAATGTAGTTCTACTACTGGTGGTGTGACAACAAATCTCCTAACAATAGGGTGATGAAGTTATATCTTATCTTATCTTATCTTGCTTGTCACAAGATTTTACAATGGTTAATAATGCAACAGATGTTAACTGTTTCATTACAGACATGCCTTTTTTTCCCATTTTTTAAACGAACCAGTCTTTGCCTGGTAGTGATGTAACTGCAAATAATTCTGATTTCTAATCTGTATTGGAAAATCTCAGCACTTAAGCTTATATCAGCCTCGAGGTTTTTCTTTTCTTTTGTTTTTTAATGCACAATTCTCAAAGACTCCACACTTAAAGCAATCATGTTGTGGTACAGATATGTATATATGTCTATTATATGTATTCACGTGTTTCCATATTCTCAACTGAGGAATGCTGGAATAGAGACCCAAACAGTAGACTTGCTCTACGAGCCGTAAAGGGGAAAGGGGATGGGAGAGTGTCAACGAATGAAAATTGTACATAGGGGCGGGGGAGATGTTCGGGAAAGCATGGGGATTTGTGCAGTTTTTAATTGTGATAATGATTTTGTTTGAAAAGGATAAAGAGGAAAAAAGCAAATTAAGCGGTTGGATTTTGTAAAACTCAAATTAAATAATAGATCTGGTTTCTTAAATACAACAGTCAAATAGTACATATATCTAGTCCATACAAACTGCTATCAAGTTTTAGAACATCAAGGCTTTGTCATGCCTTGTCATGGACAGTCACCATTCTAATGGCAGCTCGTACGGGGGGTGGAGGGGGGTGGGGGGGAGTGAAGTCAAGATTGTAAAAGGTATACTGGGTTAAGGAGGGAATGTGGGGAAAGTGGGACATGGATAAAATCAATTCTACATAGACCTACATTTAGCCAAATATAAATACATACAGGGTTGGTGTTAAAATAGCCGCTTGTGAGGTGACCCACTGATGATGATTACTGCATACATTAAGATATCAGTTTAGCTGGTAATCCTTGTGCTCACGTAGCAACAGTTTCTTTACAGCTTTACCAAATGAAAAAACACTCCAGTACAAACGTGAAGTCAAAAGATAAAGCACAAACTCAACAGTCAATCATTTCTCCCCATCGCCTTTGCTATACTTTCCCAAATATATTATTTGTGTAAAAGGGAGTCCTTGTGGTGTGGCCTCCTCACGTCAAAAAGTGTCTTGTTTTGTCTAACAAGCTCAGTGAGCTTCTCCATATCACTGTTTGTTTTGTGCCACAGTCTTGGCATCTTTGCAATACGGTTTCCGCCATACTGTTTGACCTAGAGAGCCACGCTTCAGTTCATACAAAAAAAGCGTGGGGAAAAAAAGGGGGGGGGGGCCTGACGTAAGTTCCGGCCTGCGACAGTGCGGCAACGGCTAAAAATCGCTACCCAGTGCGAAAAAAATTTATTAGTCGTTTCCGCACGTCGTAGTCGTTTCCGTTTCCGCACGCATGAGAACACCCTCTCTATTTTACTACTTGATGGATTTTTTTAGTCGTTTCCGCACGTCGTAGTCGTTTCCGCTTCCGTACACATGAGAACACCCCTTAAGGCAGATATTGTTCTCGCTGACCTGTGGACTGTTAGCACTCTCCGAGTCCCTTCCACCACTCCGATGTTGAACCTCTTATTCCCCCCTCCCCCGCTTAAACAGATGTAGTGTATTTTAAGAAAAAAGTAATTTTTAAGAAATGCATTTAATCCCGGATACTCAAACTGATTTAAAATCGCATGGTTTTAATTTCGGCAAGGTTATTGAACTCGACACAGAAATTTCTCACAATTGACGGTATCGTTAGGTGATTCTGTCTTTCTTGGCTCACTGTAGATTCTGATACGTCTTGATGAATTTAAGTTTGAGAAACTTCCTTTGCTATTGGCAATTGAAACTGATAAATTCAAAATGTCACAACAAAGTTAAGCTCTTTTTTTTTACAACTTCCTCTTGAACACCCACCGAAGCAAATGTAAAAGAAGATCATAACAGTAGATAGTTGAAAAAATGTAACTCAGTAGGGATTAGGAAATACTTTTCGAAATACTTTGCTTGTGTAAATTACTAAATGCTTTGAGACAATGTTTAGGAAAATGGTTTACTATGCAACTTGTGGCAAGAACTCAGTTTTGACCCAGTGTCACTTTGCTACCGTCTTTATCTTGAAGCTTGACCCTCGAAACGCGATAACTGCCATATTTTCATATAATATACATACGCCTACAGCGTTAGCAAGACAACTATCACAGCAAAAAAACCGACATAAACGAACCTGTTGGCGATCCAAAAAAAAAAAAATGCACCAAGGGATCAAACTCCTAACGACAAACGCACGCAGCAGCTTCCAAAACAAGTCCAACAAGTCCGTTCGACAAGTCCGACGAATACACAAATACAGGCACACCTGATGACACACACAAAAATACAGGCACACCCGATGCCACACACACAAATACAGGCACATCTGATGACACACACACAAATACAGGCACACCCGATGCCACACACACAGATACAGGCACATCTGATGCCACACACACAAATACAGGCACACCCGATGCCACACACACAAATACAGGCACATCTGATGCCACACACACAAATACAGGAACACCCGATGCCACACACACAAATACAGGCACATCTGATGCCACACACACAAATACAGGAACACCCGATGCCACACACACAAATACAGGCACACCAGATGCCACACACAGACACACAAATACAGGCACACCTGATGACACACACACAAATACAGGCATACCTGATGCCACACACAGACACACAAATACAGGCATACCTGATGCCACACACACAAATACAGGCATAGCTGATGCCACACACACACACAAATACACTCACACCTGATGCAAAACACACACATAAATACAGGCACACCTGATGACACACACACACACACAAATACAGGCACACCTGATGCAAAACACACACAAATACTGGCACACCTGATGCCACACACACGCACGCAAATACAGGCACACCTGATGCAAAACACACACACGCAAATACAGGCACACCTGATGCCACACACACACACACAAATACAGGCACACCTGATGCCACACACACACACGTAAATACAGGCACACCTGATGCCACACACACAAATACAGGCACACCTGATGCCACACACACACACAAATACAGGCACACCTGATGCCACACACACACACAAATACAGGCACACCTGATGCCACACACACACACACGCAACTACAGGCACACCTGATGACATGCACACACACAAAATACAGGCACACCTGATGACATGCACACACACAAAATACAGGCACACCTGATGACATGCACACACACAAAATACAGGCACGCCTGATGACATGCACACACACAAAATACAGGCACACCTGATGACATGCACATACACAAAATACAGGCACACCTGATGACATGCACACACACAAAATACAGGCACACCTGATGCCACACACGCATACGCAAATACAGGCACATCCGATGCCACCCACACACAAATACACGCACACCTGATAACACGCATAAACTATACAGATACATCCGGTAACATATACACATTGTCACACATGCCAGCTCATGACACACATATAAATAATACAAATCCGTTACACCTGGTGACATACATACACGGATGATACCGCTCCATGTGCACACTCACACTGACAGTAATAATAGTATTCCGAAATTTTCAGAGCCAGCAACCCGCTGGCTGACAACACCCTCACCCGGTGTGCGCACCCACCGACAGATCCAGTCCCAGCATCCCCCACCCCTTTCTCCCATTATGTATTATAATGTGTTTCTTTGTGTGCATGATTACTGGAAGGTGCCAATAATCCCTCTATATGTCCCTGCACTTTTTTTTTTTATTGCCAAATCTCTGAGTCTCTTGATGCGCCTCAGCACTGAGATGACTTAACGTACAATTCCGTTCAAACAACGTTCGTGGACTTCTTACTTAAAACATGACTGTGCATGTACACTAAAAGTTATACACGTAGTCTAATTCTCTTTTCCTGGCCTAAGTAAGACATTATACATAAAATGTCATGTGTACAGTTTTAGAATACTGAACGGCAGTAAACAAGAACCCAATGTGCCTTTTTCTTCCAGAGATCTAAGCTGAAATGGTTTCATTTAGTTCCATTCATAACGTTACGTGTAGTAGCCCTACGTGTATTAGGAGCACAGAATAGAGACACCACTGCCTGCCCACTTGTATCACGGAGTAATAGTCTTCCCATTATACCTGAGAGTGAGAGAGATAAATGATAGGCCTACTGATAACACAAAAGAGCTCTATACAACACAAAAATTTCATTTGATTTTCACACTGATAGTATGCATAATATATATAAATTTCATGTTTCAAAAGAAAAAAAGACATGTAAAATGAAACAGTGTTTGAAATTTTAATATTTCGTAGAATCTTACAGTTTCAAGTACAGTGTATTTGTCTGTAAAGAATGTTGAATATTTTGCTTTGCGTGGATGTCTTTGTCATTAGTTATATAAGGGTGAGTAGAAATCCAGTTTTCGTCCTTTGCCCGGAAAAACGTGGTTTCTCGGCTAAGTAAACAAAAAAAAAGTTACTGGTCTAATTTCTATTACAAGGCCAAATAGAAAAATATTGAGTAACTAGTTGACCTACCTGGCATTGCCCGGAATAAACAATCATGTGCTCCCGCCCTCTCTCTCTCTCTCTCTCTCTCTCTAATAAAAGTAATAAACTACAGTCTTGCTTCAGAACTCATGCGCACCAGAACACTACGCACCAAACTGAACGCTTGTTACGGTTACTTTTTATGACATGCACGGCACTATAATATCATAAAAACCACATAAAAACTGTGGGGTCGCAACAGGGCTATAAGCAAAGTCAAAATTGGGCAAAAAGAAAAGGTTGTATGTTGCAAAGCCTCGCGTGAGAAATAAAACCCAAACAATACAAAGCAAACTAAAGAGAAGACAAAATGTCTTCTCTTTAGTTTGCTTTGTATTGTTTGGGTTTTATTTCTCACGCGAGGCTTTGCAACATACAACCTTTTCTTTTTGCCCAATTTTGACGGTACTATAATATTACGAAACAAACACGCAAAAATACAGACGTTACATAGCAGTAAACATTGTTATTTTTTTAAAATACATGCTTGAACTAAACAACTTTTAATTATAGCCATCATCTTCCTTATCTCAATTGCCACCTTCCTGCCAAATTTAAGGCCTGAGGAGTGTATAGTTTGGTCAGTTAGTCATGCCAAAGTTTGCAAGTTACTGAAATATATAATAGATGTTTGCTGCTCAGCAAATTACTATGTAAAATACAGGTAGAGTCTACTACAGTTCCCTAAAAAAACTTGAGGTGGGGGATTGTTTTAGTGCAAAGGACTATCCTGATTTTTTATCCGCAGTAATATGCTCTACATTGTGCGACATATTCATGCCATAATGTGAAAAGTGTTCACTGACGTCACAAATGTGTGCAAGGAAATGTTAAAATTCATGCTTAACTGTGAACTCCTATTTCACTTATTTCACTGTGACATTGCTGCTAGTTTATAGATATCGGAACAGACGGTCAGACAGAAAAGATCAGTTGCGGTTGAACAGACACGCACTGCAGGCTTATGGTGCAGTAGCGAGAATCAATCCGCAGGAAAACCGCAACCCAAGGTGAGTCTGATAGAATTTTGTAGTGTTGTGTATCTCTTACAACAAGTTGTAAGTAAAACTGTAAATATAAAAGTGCAAGCATTTCAAATTACTAAAGTAAGTCCCGAGTAAACCTAATTGATTGATACTTTGAACGCCGTAAGATAACAAGATAGCGGCCTAACTGAGGTCGTACAAGACTAGTCTATAATTTAGATTTATTGTTCTACCATTAGTAGGCCTACAAAGCAGTATATATTAGATGTAGATTTTTTTCTGAGCCAACATACTCTGTGGATAAAAAAAAATGAGGCGAAAAATTAACTTGGCAGGCAGCTCTATCTGCCATTCTTCTAAAATCTAAACGCACAGGAGTCGCTACAATCGGAGGGCCGGGAAGAAGTGCCATGAGTTACAGACTTTAAGTCGGACACATACATCATGTTCTGAGTATTAATCGCCAAGCCCAGCATTTACTATAAAAACATCCGTCTAGAGGACTAACTCGCCAAGGGCAGCGCCCCTCACCCCTGAGCCCCCCTGCTCACGGACGCTCTTAAAGTTGCGTCCTTGTAGCATCCCTATCATGTAACTCATGGAAGTCCTCCCGAGGGCGGTCGAAAAAAGTGTCACAGCACTGAAATACATTATAGGCCTAACTGGCAGTAGAGAATTGTCGGGCAGGCTTGGCGCATGTCGTGACGGAAAATGAACGCGCCCCCCTTCCCAATAGATGTACAGTGAAAAATGGCTAGTATAATCGGGCACACATTTTGTTCTGACTGTTGATCACCGAGCGTCACGTTATAATAAAAATATTAATCTGGAGGACTAGTTCCCCCCCCACCCCCCCCCGCTCACGAAAGCTCTAAAGCCGTGTCCTGGTGGTGTGACTGAAACGAAACTCCCCCCCCCCCCTCCTTTCCCCCTTTTTTGAGTTAATTTAGTCTTTTTTGTCTGCATGTATCTGGCAACCGTGTTAGAAGTACAATGTGTAGTGTGTAGATTTAATTTAATGTGCAGGGCAGGCTAGATTTATTAGTATAGATCTAGATCTAGATCTAGATAACTGGCGGCATCTCTTGAAAGGCCTTACTTGAACTTATTTGGCTCTTCCCACCCGAGCACTGTTTCATGGAACTGTTTCTCTGACAGAAGCCCAAAAGTGTTGCCAGGGCATGCATTGACATGAGGGCTGATTAGATCTGGAACTCTAGATCTAGAGTCTAGATCTAGATTATAAGACTGTTGGCTACATTATACATGTCCTCCTTAAGAGGAATAAATTTCTCAGTGGAAACTAGAATAGAAATGTGTCTGCGTAAGATTAGATCTGGTTGTTTTAAAACAATGAATCTGGTGCAGCTTTAGAACATTTTCATGACAGTATTACTAATTTATAGGGGAGAACGGGAATAATTTTATCACTTTGACAGTTCTTGTTAGCAGTTTGTAAGTTTATATCATGGTTCATTTCAGATACAGGCAGTGGCAGAAATTCAGTCAAAGGCAGCATATATATGAGGACCAATTATCTCTGATGCAGTAAAATCCCTTTAAAGACCTCCAGCAAGCCACAACTGACAGGTACCATAGGCCTACCCTGGAAAAAGTAATGTCAAACAGGACAATCAAAATGGACATAACCCTAGAAAATCTGATGTGACACTTCAAACCTCCAACAAGCAATTGTTTCAAAGGCTGCATTCCAACTAACCCATGTCCTAGAGGCATCTGCTCAAAGACTCCAAATATTCAACACTGTTACCTGCGGATGTTTTAACCTTCCTCTTGCATTTATCAGAATAGACTAGATTAGCTAAGTTTTCAACACTGCCCTATTGGTGGCAAAGGAACGTGCTTTCCAGAATTATAGGCTGTGCTGGTGGATCCTAGATGAATGCAAATTCCAAAATTTCTCACAAGATATATATATACCGCTTGCACTAAAAAAGAAACTTTGCTAGGTAAAGTAATTCACCACTGGCAGTTCAGGGTTAAGACCAGATTCTGGTGTAGAGCTATGTTAACCCTACTCCTGCTTTCATCCCATTAAGTCAGCGAAGTTTTAATGCTGCACTGCTGGAACCAGAGGCTTTCCAGGATTATAATTTGTACTGTGGTGGTAGTTTCTAGGTCATGCAAGTTCCAAAGAGTTCACAAAAGGCTTGCCAAGTGCTCGCAGCTTAAAAATAGTTGGTGGGTTTAAGCAGTTCAAGACTGGCAACTTTAGAGTAAGACCAGTCAGTCATTAAATCTCCAATAGGAAGAAGGCAATAGATCAAAACTGTCGAGCTGTCGTCCTGGGACTGCTGCACTTCAGGGAAATTTTGCAGCCAATGCAAGTAAGATATCAGGACAAAAGGAAATTTACAGCCACTGCAAGTAAGATATCCGGACATAGGGAAATCTGCAGCCAATGCAAGCAAGATATCAGGACATAGGGAAATCTGCGGCCAATGCAAGCAAGATGTCAGGACATGGGGGAAATCTGCAGCCAAACAAGCAAGGTATCAGGACATAGGAAAATCTGCAGACAATGCAAGCAAGATATCAGGACATAGGGAAATCTGCAGCCAATGCAAGCAAGACATCAGAACGTAGGGAAATCTGCAACCAATGCAAGCAAGATATCAGGACATAGGGAAATCTGCAGCCAATGCAAGCAAGACATCAGAACGTAGGGAAATCTGCAACCAATGCAAATGCAAGCAAAGTATCAGGACATAGGAAAATCTGCAGACAATGCAAACAAGCTATCAGGACATAGGGAAATCAGTCAATGCAAGCAAGATATCAGGACAGACAATGCAATCAAGATATCAAGACATAGGGAAATCTGCAACCAATGCAAGCAAAACATCAGAACGTAGGGAAATCTGCAACCAATGCAAGCAAGATATCAGGACATAGGGAAATCTGCAGACAATGCAAACAAGCTATCAGGACATAGGAAATCAGTCAATGCAAGGAAGATATCAGGACAGACAAAGCAATCAAGATATCAGGACATCGGGAAATCTGCAGCCAAACAAGCAAGATATCAGGACATAGGGAAATCTGCAGACAATGCAAGCAAGCTATCAGGACATAGGGAAATCAGTCAATGCAAGCAAGATATCAAGACATAGGGAAATCTGGAGCCCACCCAAGCAAGATATCAGGACAGACAACACTAGCAAGATATTAGGACAGGTAACACAAGCAAGATATCACGACAGACATTTGGCCACATCAGCACCAACTACAGCAGACTTGCATTGCACACATGGTAAGAAGTTTTTTTTGTATTTGGTAGAATTTGCCTGTAGAGATATGACACACAGCCTAACAGGCTGACACAGGCATTTTTATTGGTAAAGCCAGCAAAACAGCCAATGTAAATAGATCTAATGGACCAATTCAGTCAATTTATTAGCACAAAGTTCGTACTATTTACATTTACATCAGCTACTATTGTCGTGTGTCTGAAGGCTGTGAGCCAAAGTATTGAAAGATAGGTATAGTATGCCTGTTTTAGTTTAACGCATATGGTGGAAAACGTGTGAATTAAATGCTTAGATGATTGGTGACCATGGCACTTAGTGAGTGATGGATTTTAGCCAGTAAATATAGAGATCTATAAATTGTTATAAGACAATGTGTCTAGTTTGTCTTTAAAAGCAATTCCATGGCCATATTATTAAAATAAGTGTGTAAGGGCAAACACTGAATCACATTGTCGCAAACACTGAATCACATTAATTGTCGCAAACACTGAATCACATTAATTGTCGCAAGAACTGAATCACATTGTCGCAAACACTGAATCACATTAATTGTAGACATTCTTTTTTTTGCAATATCCTGCACAGAGGTGTGAAGATGCAGTTATGTCCCTTTTATTGCAGTTCCAGTGCCATGACAGTCATCATTGATTGTGACGTCAGGAGTCGGCAAGAAACAATCCTTCCTCCTGAGCATGGCTATGAGCGTCATGTGTCTGAAGGCTGTGAGCCAAAGTATTGAGAGGTAAGTATAGGGAGGCTTTGCATTTGCCTGTTTAACCTGTGTGGCGGTGAACGATAAATACTCAGATGATTGGTAGCCAGTGGTACTTGGTGAGTGATTGGATTTTAGCTGGTAGCTATAAATTATCATATAAGACAGTGTGTTTAGTTTGTTTTTAAAGCACAATTCCTTTGCCATGTTATTAATTTATGGAAGGATAAAAGGACATTTTTTCTCTTTGACAGTTCCTGTCATACAGTTTGTAAATTTACATCATGGTTCATTTCAGATACACACAAGCAGTGGCAGAAATTTTATGAGAGGCAGCATTAAGACCAATTATCTCTGGTGCGCAGACAACAGTCTAAAGACCTCAAATAAGCTTCAAGTGACAGATATTTTATTCTGGAAATGCAGTGGAAAGCAGGAAATCTAGCAGTATGCCACTTGCAATCTGAAGTCTAGTAATCTGCAATCACCAGCAACTGCAGAACAGAAGCCTCTGGTGAGCTCTCGTCCTGGGACTATTGGACGTCAGGAAATCTCACAGCCAATGCAATCAAGATATCAGGACAGACAACACTAGCAAGATATCAAGACAGGCAACACGTACTTGACATTATCACCACCACCTACAGGGGACTGGCATTGCACACATGGTAAGAGATATTTTTTTTGTATTCAATAGAATTAGCTTTTTGGGATACATAATATATATATATGATACTCACCTTAACAGGCTGACACAGATTTCTCATTGTTAAAGCCAGCAAAAGCTAACAGTAACAACCAATGTAACTAGATCTGATGGACCAATTCAGTCTGATGTTAATGCAAACTTTGTACTATTTCCATTTGGGATGGAACACACTAGCAAAAAGTAGTGTTTTCAGCTTGTTGTGAACACAAGCTCTGCTGCATCTAAATTGGACCTGGGCAGCCTATGACTGGCATTGAATAGATCAGGCGAGGAGCTCTAAAATGATTTTATATTTGACACCATTTCACACCCCAAATCAAACAAGAAATTTTTCTTCTAAAATCAAGATCCAAATAATGTCATTTTTAGAAGGGCTTTGGACTATGACGTGAGAGTATCCAGTCCTCTGTGTCCTCATACTTTTCAGGTCCGGCCCTTCCTATATGAAAGGTTGCTCATATGGATCTCACTATTGGTACATACAACAATGAATAATAGCATCAATTTTCATAGTGTTAGTCATATACAATCACATAATTAAATTTAAAATATTATATAAGGGCAAACACTGAATCACATTACTTTTTTTTTTTTTTTTTTGCAATACCATGCACAGAGGTGTGAAGATGCAGTTATGTCCCTTTTATTGCAGTTTCAGTGCCGTGAATTGACAGACATCATTGGTTGTGACATCAGCAGTCAGCAAGAAACATTATATATGCTCCTTCCTACTGAGCATGGCTATTGGTGTCATGTGTCTTGAGGCTGTGAGCCAAAGTACTGAGATGTAAGTATAGGGAGACTTTGCATTTGCCTGTTTAACGTATGTGACGGTGAACGATAAATACTCAGATGATTGGTGGCCAGTGGTACTTAGTGAGTGATTGGATTTTATGGAGGATTACCATTTCTGGTTAATCTTGAATTGAGGAGTGGATTTATGGATAGGATTCAGTGTTAGGGACAGGTGTGCTATTGTTTTGGGTTTGGGTAGAGGACAGGTAATGTATTAAACTTCAGGTTTGATCATTTTAATATCTTTTCTGACTCTTGCCCCATTAAATAGGCTTCAGTGTGTTTCTTGAGCCAACTGGATTCGGTTACGATTCTGGATGTTTTATGACCCAATCTGAATGATGGGGAGTGATGGTCAGAACTTGGTAGTCGCTCAGACACTGACCAAATTCATTTGATTTTTGAGGGCCTAGAGTAAAATGAACCCAGGCAAAAGTGACAAAATTTCAAGTTGTAGAAGCAATTTTTAGCAGAATTTTAGCAGATCTGTATGTTTATTTTTGTTCTTCTTGTAATTAATTTCTATGTTATCCTTTATTACAGGCAATCATCTCTCATCAGCTCACACATAAATGAACCACAAACATTGTCATAGTATTGAGTGAAACATTGAGAAGCCCAGCCAGTTCAACATGTTTTGGCATCCACTCATCTTCTTCAGCTTCGAAATCAACAGAGCGTCTATGACATCCTGCATCTACTGAAACATCTTTAATATCCAAGAAATCAGCTTGGCGACAACTCGGAGATCTTCAGGGTGTCTGTGGTATCATTATGTCCACTGAAACATCCCTCAACATGCAGGAAATCAACAAAGCGACAACTCCAAGATCATCAGAGAAGGGAATAGTGAGTAAAGTGTTCTTTCAAGATTTGCGACAAATTCATGTGTGTTGCAGAAAATACTTCAAAACTGTAGCCTATAGATGTTAAACAGAAAAGAAAAACTCTTAGTGAACTGTAATTAATTGCAGTTCTATTTTTGAGCTTGAGGATGAAGGCTCACGTGGCTGGTCATTTCTTAGATTAAGCTCATAACCTCCTAGATGGTTTCAGCTGCACATAAATTTTTCACAGTAATAGAAACTTCAAACTTTTTACTATTGAAAAAAAAAAAGGAAAAATGTGTTGGTTGCAGCAGGACTTTGAACAAAGTTAACATATGGCCAAAAACCAAAAAAAAGGACCAAAAAAGGAAAAAAAAAAGAGGAAAAAAAAGAAAGAAAAAAAAAGAGAAAAAAAAAACGGAAGGGGGGAAAAAAAGAAAAGAAGTAAAAAAAAAAATTTAAAAAAAGGAAGAAGAAAAGAAAAGTGATATGTTTCAAAGTCCCACGTGAGAAACAATAAAGGAAAACTACAATGAATCAAAAAAGTAACTAGAATGGAAAAAAAACTTTGGAACATACAACTTTTTCTCTTTATTTTGCCATATTTTCACTTTGAAGCAACTTCAAATTTTGTATCATTGAATGTTTCATTTTTCAAAGTATATGCATCGTTTCAAAGTTGGCTGTTGTTAGGGGGAAATAGGTGATTTAAGAAAGCTGTAGCTGAAGTGTGAACACAAATCGGTATTTTTTTCTATCTGGCTTTGTAATTAAGTCTACGTCTACCTAACAACATCCTTTAAAGTTTACTGGAGATTTACTAGGATCATGGGTAAGTATAACATCTTCTGTTGGACCTGATTTAATATGTGGATTGTATTATGGTCCTATTATCTATTGCTGTGTAAATTTTATTCATCAGACGGAAAGTCAGTAGAGCAGCTTAAAACTAAAAAAAAAATTTTTTAAATTAAAAGGTCCTCAACAATTAAATGATTAGGTGAGCACTTGTTTCTAAAAGTAGATTGATTTGACATGCGTCACTACATGGCCATAGGATGTATAGAAATTCAAGCAATTGAAACAAAACCAACATAAGGATGCTGTAATTTTTTTATGTGGAGTTGGTGCTCAGGTTTCTGACAGTGGATGACAGTGAAATGGTAAGATTCGTGCCATTTCAAATGCTACATGTGTTCCAGAGCTGTTTCTGATCATTAAGTTTGCATTTAGAGATGACATTTTAATGTTTAAGCCAAGTAAGAAACAGAATAAGAGCATAGTTACAAGGCTGGAATTACTTTGGTCTATTGGTAAGGGATCGTAACATTTTACATAGTACACTATAACTGAGCAATGAACACAACTCAGTAGTTTCTCAAATCTACTTTGTAAATAGACCAGGTTCCCCTGAACACAGCCTTGATTTTAACTCGTTTCCAACAGTGTTTGTGGGTGTGGAGGGGAATCTCAACACTTTCCAGTTCGAAAGTTAAAGGGTGGTTCAAAGATGCTTTTTGCTTTCACTTAATAAGGAAATAAGACATAATTTATAGGGGTGGTTCAAAGATATTTTTTGCTTTCACTTAATAGGGACATAAGAGATAACAATTTAAACATTAAAGTAAAGGAAAATCAATGAAGCAGGGTGGGATTTGATATTTTGTATTCGTATCGTTGGCTTAGATATTATTGCTGGAAAATCGGTGCGTACTCGATTAATTCGGCTTTCCTTAGCGCTGCAAAAACCCGCGAGTGGAATATTCGGCTCACCGTAGCAAATGAGTTATTAGCATGTCATTTGCCATTATAAGTGAAAACAAATGATCGCACAACTGAGATAAAGCAAACGCCTTGATTGGGCGTAGTCACTGTAAAGGAAATCTAGTACAGCTGAAACTAACTTGCACCTCATTGATAGAGAAACTGTCATGAACTTTCTAGCAACTATTAAGACCGGGTTTTGGCAGAGGGCATTACAAATGTCAGTGGCATTTTCTAATCAGAGAAAGGTGTAGGCAGGGCAGTTGGATCATAAAGGAGACAAAAAGAGCAAATATGTGAGAGTGATGACCAAACATTGATGTATTTGAGCAACCAAGAGACGGGAGTGTAGGAGAAAAAAGGCAAATATGTAAATGGCTCTTGAGTTACAGGTGAATGATCGAAACTCCGGAGTGTAGGACAAAAAATGCATTTGTTTGAATGAGCTCTAAACCAAATTGATATATTTGAACAATCAAAACTCGGGAGTGTAGGATGAAAAAAAATGTAAATGTGTAAAATAGTTCTAAACTGGCTTGATATATTTGAGCAACCAAACTCAGGAGTGTAGGACCAAAAAAAAAAAAAAAGGCATGAATGAGTTCTAAACTGGTTTGATAAAATCGTTTGAACAACCAATAATGTAAGAGTGGAGGACAAAAAGACAATTGTGTGAGTGTAAAGTGAACTCATCTATTTGAGCAACCAAACCAAGATGCAGGATTGTTGGGCAAAGAAACAAATCTTTGAATGGGCTCTAAATTTGAGTTGATGTAATTGAACAACCTTAAAGTTAGGAATGTGGGATGGGAAGTTGTCTAAATTTAAGCTGTTAAAATTCCCCTGTACCATATAGCATGCAGATGTTCCTATTCAAGCACATAAATGGTGTTAATGCATTTTTGATTTTCAAATGTAGTGGTTATTGCCTATCTTGGTTAGACCATTTTATTTTCATTGATGCACATAATGTTCTCAGTTGTCAAAAGGGGCCTCGTTGTGATGGGACGAGATTAAACTGTTTTTCAGATATTTTTTTTTAATCTCTTGGCATTTTTCTAAGTCCATACCAGTGAAAAGAATGAATTTAAATAAGATATAAATTATACACAGGAAATTTACTTTTGTAAGGAGCTACAGTTTTAAAAGGGAAACATAAAAGATGTAAACATCACGGGGTATCATAATATAACCTTTGATAGGTAAGGGCAGTACATCAAGCGAATCAAGTTATTTTTTATGTCAGATCAGTGAATGCCCCAGGCTTGCTGAGCTTTCCATATACCAACGGAATTGAAAAACATTTCTACTTTATTTATTTGTCATATAGTTTACTTTCTGAGTCATTATGCAGAAATAAAAATTTTATAGGTGGATTTCTAAACTGCAATTTCTCTCATTTATCATTATTTTTGGCTCATAAGACACTCACAGGAGCCTATATGATATATTGAATTTGTTATAAACAGTATGTAGGTTAGACAGTGTTGAATATTTAACACGTTGATCAAAATTCAGAAATCCTGAACAATGGCTAATTATTTCATCCATTCTAAATTTCTCAGTTTTTGGGTAATTCATAAATATTCAGCCTAATTTGACAAGTCTGGGGTCTTCACTGCTACTATAAATGACAGTAAAAATAGTACAATCTGTGTGTCTGTCGACTGGGCTGGGCAGTCACATCTTAGGGTCTTATGAAAATTGAAACTCTTTGATGCTCCAATCATCATTTCGTCATTATCAGAGGTCTTTTAAAATGCACAGGAGGTATTTTTTCTCAAGTTGTCTTCTATACTAGGTGGTGTTGCAACTTGTCAAGTTTAGACCAGAAAACAAATGTGAAACTGGAGCAGAAAAGAACTTAATTTTCATAGGACCCTACACCCAGCACCTTTAGGGCAGGGAACACCTTGTTGAATCAAAGACTCCTGAAATTATCTGGCTTTAAACACCTTCAGTATCTGAAAAAAAGAACTTTTTCATGAAATAAGTTAAAAAAAAAACACTGCCCTAAAGGTTATTTATTCTCTTAAATTTGGTCAGTTTGAAAAAGCAGTATAATTTTCAGTCAGTGTCAACAAAACTTAGCCAATATCAGTAGAACACACAGTCAGTATCAGTAAAAGTATTCGTTGGTATCAGTTGAACTTTCAGTCAGCAGAAAACATAATTATTGAAGTGATAGGAAAGAAATGACTTTTGCTATATAAATACATAGGATTGACATAAACTTCGATACTTGAGATTTTTTTACACTGACATGCAAGCTTGGACCATCAGCAAGACATTGGCTCTTGTCCCCTTACGGCCAGTCTGTGAATGAAATATATTTTTCATTTCTGGGGTTATTTCATGTGCAAAATTTGAAAAATGAAGTTAGTGTTGCTTTACTCAGTGTCAGAGTTCACCAGTACCATATTTCACTTTAAGAAGTGAATACAGTACTATCATTTTTCTTTTTGAATGCTACATTTTTCAATAGTGAAAGTAAACTTTTAGAAACTAAAAAATTAAGTTAATGCTGCTTTTTGTCAGTGGAAGACTCCCTAGTGCCCTAATTGATTTAGTTTAAGAAATGTATGGAATACTATCACTTTTTTTTTAAACCTGCATTTATCAGGAGTAAAAATAAAGTTGTGGTCACTGAAAATTTAATTTAATGCTGTTGTAACTCAGAGGAAGACATAAGTACCATTAATTCACTTTAAGAAATATATGAAAAACTATCACTTTTTTATCTCCTATGACACATTTACCAGGAGTAAAAGGAAACCTTAGGTAACTAAAACATAGAAGTTAAGAGTCGTTCTTGCTGAGTGAAGTCTCATAAGCACCATATTCACTTTAGCAAATGTATGGAATTCCAAGTGCATCACATTTTTTGTTTTGTCAGGGCTGTTATATCAGGATTAAACTTTCAGTTTTATTTTTTTAAATATTTTATTTCTTGTGCAAAAAATTCATCTGGGAATCGCATTTTTTTTTTTCTGTGCCATTTCTCTCCATGGGAAGCAGTGCCAAAGTAATGCCACTTCTAGGACAGCAGAATAGGACATGTCATTTGGCATGATTTATGGTCACTCTGTCTCAGGGTTGTGATGTAAAAGGTTAGTCGTCCAAGTCATTTTGATGTAGCTGTATGTAGCTGGGATATAAAACGTGAAAAAATGGAATAATAAGCTAAGGATCATGATAAAAGAGTAACCCCTGGCTTTATGTAGCTGGGGGTATAAATGTCAGAAAATGGAAGCGTTAGGTAAGGACCATGATAAAAGAGAGTAATCCCTGGCTTTATGTAGCTGGGGGTATAAATATCAGAAAATGGAACCGTTAGCTAAGGACCATGATCAAAGTCAAGTAACCCCCGGCTTTATGTAGCTGGGGGTATAAACGTCAGAAAATGGAACCATTAGTTAAGGACCATGATAAAAGAGAGTCACCCCTGGCCTTATGTAGCTGGGGGTATAAATGTCAGAAAATGGACGCGTTAGCTAAGGACCATGATAAAAGAGAAAAACCCCTGGCTTTTTGTAGCTGGGGGTATAAATGTCAGATAATGGAAGTGTTAGCTAAGGACCATGATCAAAGTCAAGTAACCCCTGGCTTTATGTAGCTGGGGGTATAAATGTCAGAAAATGGAACCATTAGCTAAGGACCATGATAAAAGTCAAGTAACCCCTGGCTTTATGTAGCTGGGGATATAAATGTCAGAAAATGGAAGCGTTAGGTAAGGACCATGATCAAAGTCAAGTAACCCCTGGCTTTATGTAGCTGGGGGTATAAATGTCAGAAAATGGAAGCTTTTTAGCTAAGGACCATGATAAAAATGAGGAACCCCTGGATTTATGTAGCTGGGGGTATAAATGTCAGAAAATGGAACCGTTAGCTAATGACCATGATAAAAGAGAGAAATCCCTGGCTTTTTGTAGCTGGGGGTATAAATGTCAGATAATGGAAGTGTTAGCTAAGGACCATGATCCAAGTCAAGTAACCCCTGGCTTTATGTAGCTGGGGGTATAAATGTCAGAAAATGGAACCATTAGCTAAGGACCATGATAAAAGAAACCCCTGGCTTTTTATAGCTGGGGGTATAAATGTCAGAAAAGGGAAGCATTAGGTAAAGACCATGATAAAAGAGAGTAACCCCTGGCTTTATGTAGCTGGGGGTATAAATGTCAGAAAATGGAAGCGTTAGCTAAGGCTCATGATAAAAGAGAGTAACCCCTGGCTTTATGTAGCTGGGGGTGTAAATGTCAGAAAATGGAAATGTTAGCTAAGGACCATGATAAAAGAGTGTAACCCCTGGCTTTATGTAGCTGGGGGTATAAATGTCAGATAATGAAAGCGTTAGCTAGGGACCATGATAAAAGAGAAACCCCTGGCTTTATGTAGCTGGGGGTATAAATGTCAGATAGTGGAAGCATTAGCTAAGGACAATGATAAAAGAGAATAACCCCTGGCTTTTTGTAGCTGGGGGTATAAATGTCAGATATATGAAAGCGTTACCTAAGGACCATTATAAAAGAGAAACCCCTGGCTTTTTGTAGCTGGGGGTATAAATGTCAGAAAATGGAACCGTTAGCTAATGACCATGATAAAAGAAACCCCTGGCTTTTTGTAGCTGGGGGTATAAATGTCAGATAATGGAAGTGTTAGCTAAGGACTATGATCCAAGACAAGTAACCCCTGGCTTTATGTAGCTGGGGGTATAAATGTCAGAAAATGGAACCATTAGCTAAGTACCATGATAAAAGAAACCCCTGGCTTTTTATAGCGGGGGTTATAAATGTCAGAAAATGGAAGCATTAGGTGAGGACCATGATAAAAGAGTAACCCCTGGCTTTATGTAGCTGGGGGTATAAATGTCAGAAAATGGAACCATTAGCTAAGGATCATGATAAAAGAGAGTAACCCCTGGCTTTATGTAGCTGGGGGTATAAATGTCAGAAGATGGAAATGTTAGCTAAGGACCATGATAAAAGAATGTAACCCCTGGCTTTATGTAGCTGGGGGTATAAATGTCAGATAATGAAAGCGTTAGCTAGGGACTGTGATAAAAGAGAGAAACCCCTGGCTTTTTGTAGCTGGGGGTATGTCAGATTGTGGAAGCGTTAGCTAAGGACAATGATAAAAGAGTAACCCCTGGCTTTATGTAGCTGGGGGTATAAATGTCAGATATATGAAAGCGTTACCTAAGGACCATGATAAAAGAGAGAAACCCCTGGCTTTTTGTACCTGGGGGTGTAAATGTCAGAAAATGGAAGCGTTGGGTAAGGACCATGATCAAAGTCAATTAACCCCTGGCTTTATGTAGCTGGGGGTATAAATGTCAGAAAATGGAAGCGTTAGCTAAAGACCATGATCAAAGTCAAGTAACCCCCAGCTTTATGTAGCTGGGGGTATAAATGTCAGAAAATGTAACCCTTAGGTAAGGACCTTGACCAAAGTCAAGCAACCCCCGGCTTTATGTAGCCGGGGGTATAAATGTCAGAAAATGGAAGCGTTAGGTAAGGACAATGATCAGAGTCAAGTAACCCCCGGCTTTATGTAGCTGGGGGTATAAATGTCAGAAAATGGAAGCGTTAGGTAAGGACCATGATCAGAGTCAAGTAACCCCCGGCTTTATGTAGCTGGGGGTATAAATGTCAGAAAATGGAAGCGTTAGGTAAGGACCATGATCAGAGTCAAGTAACCCCCGGCTTTATGTAGCTGGGGGTATAAATGTCAGAAAATGGAAGCGTTAGCTAAGGGTCATGATAAAAGAGAGTAACCCCTGGCTTTATGTAGCTGGGGGTGTAAATGTCAGAAAATGGAAATGTTAGCCCAATACCATGATAAAAGAGTGTAACCCCTGGCTTTTTATAGCTGGGGGTATAAATGTCAGAAAATGGAAGCATTGCGTAAGGACCATGATCAAAGTTAATTGACCCCTGGCTTTATGTAGCTGGGGGTATAAATATCAGAAAATGGAAGCGTTAGCTAAGGAGCATGATCAAATTCAAGTAACCCCTGGCTTTATGTAGCTAGGCATATAAATGTCAGAAAATGGAACCATTAGCTAAGGACCATGATGAAAGTCAAGCAACCCCCAGCTTTATGTAGCTGGGGGTATAAATGTCAGAAAATGTAACCATTAGCTAAGGACCTTGACCAAAGTCAAGCAACCCCCGGCTTTATGTAGCTGGGGGTATAAATGTCAGAAAATGGAAGCGTTAGGTAAGGACCATGATCAAAGTCAAGTAACGCCTGGCTTTATGTAGCTGGGGGTATAAATGTTAGAAAATGGAAGCGTTAGCTAAGGACCATGACAAAAGAGTGTAACCACTGGCTTTTTGTGGCTGGGGATATAAATGTCAGAAAATGGAACCATTAGGTAAGGACCATGATCAAAGTCAAGTAACCCCCGGCTTTATGTAGCTGGGGGTATAAATGTCAGAAAATGGAAATGTTAGCTAAGGACCATGATAAAAGAGTGTAACCCCTGGCTTTATGTAGCTGGGGGTATAAATGTCAGATAATGAAAGCGTAAGCTAGGGACCATGATAAAAAAGAGAAACCCCTGGCTTTTTGTAGCTGGGGGTATAAATGTCAGATAGTGGAAGCATTAGCTAAGGACAATGATAAGAGAGTAAACCCTGGCTTTATGTAGCTGGGGGTATAAATGTCAGATATATGAAAGCGTTACCAAAGGACCATTATAAAAGAGAAACCCCTGGCTTTTGGTAGGATGGAGTATAAATGTCAGAAAATGGAAGCGTTGCGTAAGGACCATGATCAAAGTCAAGTAACCCCTGGCTTTATGTAGCTGGAGGTATAAATGTCAGAAAATGGAAGCTTTTTAGCTAAGGACCATGATAAAAAAGAGGAACCCCTGGCTTTATGTAGCTGGGGGTATAAATGTCAGAAAATGGAACAGTTAGCTAATGACCATGATAAAAGAAACCCCTGGCTTTTTGTAGCTGGGGGTATAAATGTCAGAAAATGGAACCATTAGCTAAGGACCTTGACCAAAGTCAAGCAACCCCCGGCTTTATGTAGCTGGGGTATAAATGTCAGAAAATGGAAGCGTTAGGTAAGGACCATGATCAGAGTCAAGTAACCCCCGGCTTTATGTAGCTGGGGGTATAAATGTCAGAAAATGGAAGCGTTAGGTAAGGACCATGATCAGAGTTAAGGAGCCCCCGGCTTTATGTAGCTGGGGGTATAAATGTCAGATATATGAAAGCGTTACCTAAGGACCACGATTAAAGAGAGAAACCCCCAGCTTTATGTAGCTGGGGGTATAAATGTCAGAAAATGGAAGCTTTTTAGCTAAGGACCATGATAAAAGAGTGTAACCCCTGGCTTTATGTAGCTGGGGGTATAAATGTCAGAAAATGGCAGTGTTAGCTAAGGACCGAGATAAAAGAGATTAACCCCTGGCTTTATGTAACTGGGGGTATAAATGTCAGAAAATGGAATCGTTAGCTAAGGACCATGATCAAAGTCAAGCAACCCCTGGCTTTATGTAGCTGGGGGTATAAATGTCAGAAAATGGAAGTGTTAGCTAAGGACCATGATAAGAGTGTAACCCCTGGCTTTATGTAGCTGGGGGTATAAATGTCAGAAAATGGAAGCGTTAGGTAAGGACCATGATAAAAGAGAGGAACCCCTGACGTTTTGTAGCTGGGGGTGTAAATGTCAGAAAATGGAAGTGTTAACTAAGGACCGTGATAAAAGAGAATAACCCCGGCTTTATGTAGCTGGGGGTATAAATGTCAGAAAATGGAATCGTTAGCTAAGGACCATGATCAAAGAGAGAAACCCCTGGCTTTATGTAGCTGGGGGTATAAATGTCAGAAAATGGAAGCGTTAGGTAAGGACCATGATCAAAATCAAGTAACCCCTGGCTTTATGTAGCTGGGGGTATAAATGTCAGAAAATGGAATCGTTAGCTAAGGACCATAGTAAAAGAAACTCCTGGCTTTATGTAGATGGGGGTATAAATGTCAGAAAATGGAAATGTTGGGTAAGGACCGATGATAAAAGTCAAGTAACTCCCGGCTTTATGTAGCTGGGGGTGTAAATGTCAGAAAATGGAATCGTTAGCTAGGGACCATGATAAAAGAGGAACCCCTGACTTTATGTAGCTAGGGGTATAAATGTCAGAAAGTCAACCATTAGCTCAGTAATATGATCAAAGTCAAGTAGCCTGACTATACACATGTAGCTGGGAGTATAAATCTCAAAAGATTGAACAATTAGCCTCGGACCATGATTAAAGCCAAATAGCCTGACTGGATGTATAAGGAGTATAAATCTCCGAAAATGAAACAATTAGCCAATGACCATGATGAAAGCCAAGTAACCTAACTGTATATAGCTGGGGATATAAATCTCAAAAAATGGAACAATTAGCCAGTGTCCATGATGAAAGCGAAGTAGCCTGAATGTATGTAGCTGGGGTATGGAACTTGAAAAATGAAACAGGCAGACCACGATAAAGGCCAAATAGTCTGACCAGCTCTCTCTCTCTAGATATATAGCTGCTGGTATAAGTCTCAGCAAATGGAATAATTAGCCAAGGATAGTGTTGAAAGCCAAGTAACCTGATTGGATATAGCTTGGAGCTATAAATCTTAGATAATGAAACAATCAAGGACCATGGTAAAAGCTGAACAGCTCAAGCCATTCTATTTTTGTTGCATGTAGTTTTTGGGTTTGTTTTTTTTTAAACTATTCGAACATTTTGATAGATGCAGTAATTTAAATTCAGTTGAAGTGAAAAAAAAAACCTGAAACAGCAAGACCAGGATACAAGGCAAATAGCCTGACTATGTATTTATATAGCTAGGGGTGTAAATCTGAAAAGATGGAACATTGGCCAAGGATCAGGATAAAAGCAAATAACCTTACTGTATGTAGCTGAGGGTACAAATCTGAGAAAATGAAATCTTTAGGCACAGACCATGATAAAAACCAAATAGCCTGACTGTATGTAGCTGAGGGTACAAATCTGAGAAAATGAAATTTTTAGGCACAGACCATGATAAAAACCAAATAGCCTGACTGTATGTAGCTGAGGGTACAAATCTGAGAAAATGAAATTTTTAGGCGCAGACCATGATAAAAGCCAAATAGCCTGTTTGTAGCTGAGGGCACAAATCTGAGAAAATGAAATTTTTAGGCACAGACCATGATAAAAACCAAATAGCCTGACTGTATGTAGCTGAGGGTACAAATCTGAGAAAATGAAATTTTTAGGCGCAGACCATGATAAAAGCCAAATAGCCTGACTGTATGTAGCTGAGGGCACAAATCTGAGAAAATGAAATTTTTAGGCACAGACCATGATAAAAACCAAATAGCCTGACTCTATGTAGCTGGGGGTATTAATCTCAGAAAATGAAACTTTTAGGCAGACCATGATAAAAGCCAAATAGCCTGACTGTATGTTAGCTGGGGGTATAAATCTCAGAAAATGAAACTTTTAGGCACAGACCATGATAAAAGCCAAATAGCCTGACTGTATGTAGCTGGGGGTATAAATCTCAGAAAATGAAACTTTTAGGCACAGACCATGATAAAAGCCAAATAGCCTGACTGTATGTTAGCTGGGGGTACAAATCTCAGAAAATGAAATAGTTAGCAACAGACCATGATAAAAGCCAAGTAGCCTGGCTGTATGTTAGCTGGGGGTATAAATCTCAGTAAATGTCAGTTAGCCTTAGACCATGATAAAAGCCAAATAGCCTGACTGTATGTTAGCTGGGGGTATAAATCTCAGAAAATGAAACGTTTAGCCAGGGACCATGATAAAAGCCAAGCAACTTAAGATATTTTATTTTCATTGCATGTAGCTGAAGGTATATGTTTAAAAAAAAAAAAATTAACCAACTGCCTGATAGAATCAGTAATTGAATTTAAGTGAACAAAAATATGGAGAGGTTTAAGCAATTCATAACAAACACCAGAAAAAAAAATTTCCCTGTGTATTGAAAAATGAAGTGATTTTTTTTCCAGATGGTTAAGGTACGTAAATAAAAAAAAAAAAAATGAATTTTATTAAAGTTGTAAAATATTTTTTTTTCCTGTTTTTTGAAAGATACCATAATTTTAACTTTGCAGGTGGTTGAAGTAAAAAAAGGAAAAGTGACATTATGGAGAAGTTTATGAAACTTCGGAAAAAAAACATTATTCCTGCTTCTTGATAGATGCGGTAATTTTTATTTTGTAAATGGTTAAATGAAAAAGTTTTTTTTAAATGTTGCAATATGGAGAGGTGATAATGTTTCCCAGTTGGTGTATTATGACATTCTGGAACTCCATAGATGTCAGTCCGGAAAGGGTTTTGATCAACCAAGTGAAAGAAATTTTTTAATATTGCAATATGGAGAGGTGATAAATGTTTCCCAGTTCGTATAATGTGACATTCTGGAACTCTATACATGTCAGTCAGCAAAGGGTTTTGATCCACCAAGTGAAAGAAAATTTTCAATGTTGCAATATGGAGAGGTGATACTGTTTCTCAGTTGGTATAATGTGACATTCTGGAACTCCATAGATATCAGATAGGAATGGGTTTTGATCAACTTAGGGTAACACTTGTGATCTCAAAATTTTCTCAGTGATTTGTCATGTTGAAAACCAACTATACTTTTGAAATTATAGTATAACTTGAAGTTAAATTTACCAGCCTTGCCAACTGTCCCTTATTGTTCTGGCATTAAGGTGTCGAGAGGGCAAAAGAAAATAATTTTTTTAATATGGAAAGAAATTCCTGCCAGTACATACCAGATTAAGTCCAGTTAAGTGCAAGACAGTGATTACAATAGGCACATTATACGAGTATGCATAGTGTCAAGAGGGACAAAAGAAATTCCTACCAGTGCATGCCAGGTCTGAAGATGAAGCCCAGTCCACTTAAATGCAAGACTGTGATGACAGTAGACATGTTATGAGTATGCACAGAGTACATATCTGGTATGGGAAGTGTATGACAGCTAGTGTTTTGTATTTGAATTTTGCCATTGTATAGAAATAAGAACTAACTGATAATTGAAGTTTACATGGCATGGGTTTGCGGGCCCATTGGGGTATCCCTTACTGATGTGGTCATTTAGTTAGCAGTTCTGGTTTTGTGGTGAAATTGTTCTTGTCACTTATCCAGGTTCATAGCATTGTGATGAGAAATTGATTAGGAACAAGGGGTTTGGTTCAAGTAATCTTATTATTAAAAAAAAGTCGTGGTGGGAAAATTCATTGTGATGCAATTTTGGCCTTTTTTTTTTTTGTTGCTCATCGCTAGAAGCTTGAGTGACAGTTTAAAAAATTATCAAATTAATTTGCTCAAATGTCAAATCTAACCCAATTGCTTTTGTCTCGACTATTCTGTTTATCAAAGTTTCAGGCAATTTTTTCTTAAAATTGTAAAAATTTAGTCTGTAATCTCTCGTTGTGCTCCCTTTGATAAGCCTACCACACATGGAGACTATTTGACAAGTGTTCAGTTGGTGCATATAGCGCCCTACTGTGGGTGAGTTATGAAGCAAGACTGTAGATTATTATGGGAAATTGTCTAGATCAGAGGAAGAGAGAAGGGTGGGAACATACGTGTGTCCTCGGTAATACTGGCAATCTCATCTAGTTTAAATATAAATTGGGTTCACGATAGCAATTCTTCTCCATGCGGACTTCAGTTTTTTTGGCAGTCTATTTTTGATTCGGTCTTCTAGAAGTTCACATTCAAAATGTGTTTTTTTTTTTTGTGGAAATCACCACCAAATAGGTCTGATTATCTGTAGTGACCCATTGTCCAGCCGAGGTATCCTTGTTTGTGGTTGTGGTCATGTATGTTGTTGTGCGTGACTCTGTTGTTTCTGTCCTGCCCCGTTCTTCTGCAGGGTGTAACAAAAGTGACACTATGTAGATCTATTGTACAGTTGTATTTGGGAGATAGGGAGGGCAGAACCAGCTGATTTATACCTGTGATACCCTGGAATTGCATTTTTCTAGGCTGTTTTTATTTTTATGGCTGGAGATTTTTTTTTATTTATTGCTGTTTTTTTCTTTTTTTTCCCTTCCTCTCTGTCTGTCTCTCTCTCTCTCTCTCTCTCTCTGTCTCTCTCTCTCTCTCTCTCTCTCTCCCTCCCTCTTTCATCTCTTTTCTTTTCTCTTTCTTTCTTTCCTTCTTTCTTTCCTTCTTTCTTTCCTTCTTTCTTTTTCTTTTGTTGCTTCGTTTTCATTTTTTTCTTTATTTTTGATTTCTTTTTCATTTCTGATTTCTTTCTTTTCACTTTTTCATTATAATTGTCATTATTACTATTATTTTCATTCAGTAGTTGGGTTTAGGGATGTTGCATTGCTTTTGTTACACCCTGTCTGTATGTAGCATAGGAAACGAGACCTCGACTGGCCAAAGAATGGGGAGCTATTAAGGAAGTAAAGGTGTCGACGGCGGTACCCTGATCTGTTGTCTATCAGTGGGACCCAGACCCGGAACTTCAAAGATAATCGACTTGGAATGTTCTACCATCTCCTTGTCAAAAAGCTGTTTTCGGCGCCCAAGCTCTTTGTTGATTAAGATGGAGGACATTATCCAATGGTGACATTCAAAAACTATTTAGATTATAAAAACATTGGGTGATATCGAGTTGTATTTGTAAGATGGTGGGGGAGAATTGTTATCTTTAGTCTTAATTTATCTCATGATTATTAGAACATCAAAGTGTAGCTTTTTTTTTTTTTGACATCTGTCATTTGCAGAATTTTTTTTCTTTACATTTTTGGCAAGTTCAGGTTCCATTGAGCTAGTTAGTTGTTTTTTTTGCCAGGAACAAAAATAAAATTGGATTCGATTTTTGTGAGAGAACGGGGTCTTTGGTTTTGCAGGGTTAACTAAATTGCATCACTGACAACATTGTTCAAATAAGTCTCAGGATCTCCGGGGCAATGTAGAAGGGAACCAGTTCTGGGCAGAAAGGCTGGGAATAATCTGGATTGGTTGTGCGCAGTGGTAATTGTAGGTTAGTGTTAGATATTTGTGTGGTGATTTTGGAATAGCCCGTTTCTTTAGACCAGCCCATATTCCGTATGTGATGTCGATAGTGGAATATGTACAATGAAAAAAAACTTGCAGTCTAGTACTTTAATATGTAAGACAGTCACATAATGTGTCAACATTGTGAGTGTTAAATCCTGGACAGTGGCACTTCATTAAAACATCACTGGTGGTGAATTTGATGTGGCTATGAACTTTAGCGTTTTTGTTTTTCTTTAAAATGAAAGATCTTTTTTTGTTGCTGTGTTTAATCAAATTTGGGTTTAGAACATGATAAAATTTCATTAGACCAGCACTTGTACCGCATTAAGATCTGGTTATGATTGTGGCAGTTTTGTTTTTCTTCTTTTCAAAATATGGCAACAAAAAAGTAGTTTTTAAGTTGAAACTTCAGCTTGGATAAATTGTCAGTTTTTATATATTTAGAAAATACAGTGGTGTTAGAGATAGTTATGGGCATCCTGTCATGATTTTCAAAAACTAAACTTTATATGGAGGAGACAAATAAATGGGTATCCTGTCATGATTTTCTAAACTATAAAAGTTATATATAAGTGTGATCCAGAGCATTGTGTGGATTGTGAAATTGAAGTCAGTATTGACCTGTCACAAGATTTGAATGTTCCAGTAAAGGGCTTGGAGAGTTTTAGTGTACTGAGAGCATTCAGAGGAGGGGGGGGGGGGTTGACCTACTGTCATCAGAGAGGCAGAAAGAGTGACTAAATAGAAAATCCAAGCTCTTTATCCAGCACTCACTAATTTGCATGCTGCCCTCCCATTGTTATTACTCACATTTGCACGAGACCCCTCTGTATTTTGTCATCAAGGAAGTTTCAAATTTTGTGACTGGTGTAAATCTGGAATATGACAGTTATGGCCTTCTATAAAACTATCCTGAAAAAATGAAATTGTATGGCTTTTGATCAATTTGGCTTTCACTTTCTTGGAATTTATTCCTAGAGACATGATACCCTAGGTGATCAATGGTGTGAACATGGAAATTTTATTGGTGTAATACTGGAACATGACAGATACAGCTCCCCATAAAACCAATGTGAAAAAAATCAAAAATGAAATTGTGGCTTTTGATAAAATTTGGCTTTTTTGGGAATTTATTTCTACAGACATGATACCTCAAGTGATCTATGGGAACATTTAAGCATGGGAACTTTATTGGTGTAATAATGGAACATGACGGTTGTAGCTCTCCATACAACATCCTATAAAAATAAAACAAATTGTGGCTTTTGATAAATTTGGCTTTCACTCTTTTTTGGGATGAGAAATTTATCACTAGAGACATGATACCCAAAGTGATCTACGGTTTAGACTGTTTGAACATGGGCATGTTATCGGTCTAATACTGAAACATGACAGTTACCGCTCTCCATAAAACCATTCTGCAAAAATCGGAAATGAAATTGTGGCTTTTGATAAATTTGGCTTTCACTTTTTTTCTACAAATTTATTTTTGGAGACATGATACCCAAAGTGAACAGTGACCACTAGAACAAGGAAACTTTATTGGTGTAATACATGATAGTTAAAGCTCTCAATAAAACCATTCTATAAAAATGAAAAATGAAAATTGTGGCTTTTCATAAATTTGGCAGCTACTGTTTGGTAAATCGAGAACTCATTTTTTATAGACACGATACCCTGAGTAAACAATGATTCAGACTTTAAGGACATGGAAATTTTATTGGAGTTATGCAAGAACATGGTAGTTATTCCCTTCCATAAAACCATGCCATAAAAATTAAATTGCTTGGCTTTTGATAAATTTGGTTTTCACTTTTTCGTTTGTTCTTGTAGAACTCATTTTTAGAGACCTGATACCCTAAGTGAGCGTTGGTTCAGACTATTAGAACAGGGACATTATTTTTATTGTTAGACTAAAACTCCCAGTTAGCCCTCCATAATATCATTCTGTAAGATTAACTTTGGGTTTTTGGTTTTTACTTTTTTTTCCTCATGAGTACGAACTCATATTTAGAGACATGTCCCCCCCCCCCCCCCCCCCCCCCCAAGTGATTAATGGTTGAGACTGATTGAACATGAAAATTTTACAGGTATAATATTAAAACATGACAGTTACAGGTTTCCATACCATCATCTGGTAAACATGAAACTGTTTGGCTTTTGATAAATTTGGCTTCCAGTTTTGGTTTAGGGAAATGTAGAATTCATTTTTAGAGCTATGATGCCCCGAGAGGTAAATGATTCAGACTATTGGAAATTTTATTGGCGTTATACAGTTAGCCCTTTATAATACCATCATGTAAAAAAATTAGGTTGCTTGGCACTCATTTCAGAGACATCATACTCCAAATGATTAATGGTTTAGACTGTTGGAAAACAGAAATTTTATTGGTGTAATACTAGAACATGACAGTTATAGGCTTCCATATACATGTAGTACCATGAAATTACTTGGCTTTTGATAAATTTGGCTTTCACTTTTGGTTTAGATAGATGTAGAGCTCATTTTTAGAGGCATGGTACCCTCAGTAATGCGTGATTCAGACTTTTAGGACACGGAAAGTTAATTATTGTAATACTAGAACATGACAGTTATAGATTTCCATAAAACCATCAGGTAATAATGAAATTGCTTGGCTTTTGAAAACTTTGATTTTTCACTTTCTTTTTTTTTTTCAGGAAGATGTGGTACTTATTTTAAGGGATATGATACTCCAATTGATTAATGGTTGAGTCTGTTTGAACATAGAAATTTATTGGTGTAATACTAGAACATAACAGTTGCAGGCTTCCAAATTACTATCTGGTAAAAATGAAATTACTTGGCTTTTGATAAATTTGGCTTTCACTTTTGGTTTAGGTAGATGTAGAGCTCAGTAACATAATACCCTCAGAAATGCTTGATTCAGACTATTTAGGACATGGAAATTTGGTTGGTGTTATACTTGAACATGACAGTTATCCTTCCAAAAAAAAAAAAAATCCTGTAAAAACTAAATTGCTTGGCCTTTGATAAATTTGGCTTTTACTTTTTGTTTTGGTAAATAGGGAACTCAGTTTGAGAGACATGATACCCTCAGTGATCAGTGATTCATACTATTAGAACATGGAAATTTGGTTTTCCCTCTTTTTTTCATAAGAAAATGAATTTTTGGGGACATGATACCCCAAGGGATTAATGGTTGAGACCATTTGAACATAGAGACTTGATTGACGTATTACAAGAACTGACAGATAGCCCTCCATAACTCCATCTTGTAAAAATGAACTTCTTGGCTTTTGGTAGATTTGGCTTTCACTTTTTAGGTAAATGTGGAACTTATTTTTAGAGACAAAATACCCTGAGTGATCCGTGATTGGTGTTGCACTAGAACATGACAGTTGTTGTCTCCATGAAACCATCCTTTAAATATGAAACTGTTTGGCTTTTGATAAATTTGGCTTTCACTTTTTTTTTCATAAGAGGACGTGGAACTCATATTTAGAGACAAGATACCCCACATGATTTTTGGTTGAGACTGAAGTTTATTGGTGTAATACTAGAGCTTGACAGTTAAAGGCTTCCATATATGCATAGAACTATCTCATAAAAATGAAATTGCTTGGCTGTTGATAAATTTGGCTTTGACTGTATGTTTAGGTAAATGTAGAACGTATTTTAGACACGATAGCTGAGTGATCAATGATTTAGACCATTACAACATGCCAGTTAACCATTTATAAAACCACCAGTAAAAATTCGTTTGGCTTTTGATAAACTTGGTTTTTACTTTTTTTTTTTCGTAGATGTGGAACTCATTTTTATGGACTAGATACAGCAAGTGATTAATGGTTGAGACTATTTGAATAGAGAATTTCTTTTTGGTCTAATACTAGAACGTAGCAGTTATGGGCTTCTATAAAACTATTGGGTAAAAATGAAATTGCTTGGCTTCTGATAGGTTTGGTTTTAGAGACATGACACCCCAATTGATTAATGCTTGAGACTGATTGAACATAGAAATTTTATTGATGTAATACTAGAACATGACAGTTAGCCCTCCATAAAACCATCTTGTAAGAATTATAAGTGCTTGGCTTTTGATAAATTTGGCTTTGACTTTTGGTTTAGGTAAATGTAAAACTCACTTTTAGGGACATAACTTCAGTGCTCCATGATTCAGACAACTGAAACACGACAGTTAGCACTTCCAAAAACCATGTAGTAAAAATGAAATTGCTTGGCTTTTGATAAATTTTGCTTTCAGTTGGCTTAGGTAAATGCAGAGCGCGTGTTAGAGACAAGATACCCCAATTGGTCAGTGGTTAAGACTATGAAAGCATGGAAATTTTGAAGGTCTAATATTAGAACATGGTGGGTATAGGCTTCCATAAAACTCTGTGGTAAAAATGAAATTACTTGGCTTTCACTTTTGGTTTAAGTAAATGTAATGCTCATTGTTAGAGACATGATGCCCGAGTGATCAGTGGTTATGGCTATGAAAACATATAAAGAAAAAATTTCTGCTATGGATTTTTCAGGAAAACGAACAAAAATTCTGTTTGTAATTGCGGACAAATGTGGAAATGAGGAATTTCTCTTGGGTAACCAAGTTCCCAGCTTCACGTACGAAGAAAAGAGATTAAGCACTTGGCAAATTCTAGCAAAGATGTGAGAAGGGAAAATGAAGTGTAAATAGGATGTATGTGGGCCCTACATACGTTTAGTTTCCTTCCTTTCCACAGCATCTGTTTTATGTATTTACTAGCAGAGGTACCTCAGGGTGAAACCAGCTCTCTTATCCACCCCTTTTTTCCCCTTTTCTCCTTCCCCTGCCCCCTTTTGTTCTCGTCCCCTATCCCTTCTGTCCCCTTCCCCTGCCCCTTTTTTCCCGTTCTCCTCACCCTTCCCCCCCTTGATTTCCCCCTTCGCCTTACCCTTCATTTTCTAACCTTGATTTCCCCCTTGTCCTTTTCTCCCTTTAATTTCCTCCTCCTCGTTACTCCTCGTCCTTTTCACCACTTGATTTCCCAATTCACATTACCCCTTGTCCTTTTCTCCACTTGATTTCCCAATTCACATTACTCCTTGGCCTTTTCTTCACTTGATTTCCCAATTCACATTACTCCTTGGCCTTTTCTTCATTTGATTTCCCAATTCACGTTACCTTTTGTCCTTTTCTCCACTTGATTTCCCAATTCACGTTACCCCTTGTCCTTTTCTCCACTTGATTCCCAATTCACGTTACTCCTTGTCCTTTTCTCCACTTGATTCCCAATTCACCTTACCCATTGTCCTTTTCTCCACTTGATTCCCAATTCACGTTACCCCTCGTCCTTTTCTCCACTTGAATTCCCAATTCACGTTACCCCTCGTCCTTTTCTCCACTTGATTTCCCAATTCACGTTACCCCTCGTCCTTTTCTCCACTTGAATTCCCAATTCACGTTACCCCTCGTCCTTTTCTCCACTTGAATTCCCAATTCACGTTACCCCTCGTCCTTTTCTCCACTTGAATTCCCAATTCACGTTACCCCTCGTCCTTTTCTCCACTTGGATTCCCAATTCACATTATCCCTTGTCCTTTTCTCCACTTGATTTCCAATTCACATTATCCCTTGTCCTTTTCTCCACTTGATTTCCCAATTCACATTATCCCTTGTCCTTTTCTCCACTTGATTTCCAATTCACATTATCCCTTGTCCTTTTCTCCACTTGATTTCCAATTCACATTATCCCTTGTCCTTTTCTCCACTTGATTCCCAATTCACATTATCCCTTGTCCTTTTCTCCACTTGATTCCCAATTCACATTATCCCTTGTCCTTTTCTCCACTTGATTCCCAATTCACATTATCCCTTGTCCTTTTCTCCACTTGATTCCCAATTCACATTATCCCTTGTCCTTTTCTCCACTTGATTCCCAATTCACATTATCCCTTGTCCTTTTCTCCACTTGATTCCCAATTCACATTATCCCTTGTCCTTTTCTCCACTTGATTCCCAATTCACACTATCCCTTGTCCTTTTCTCCACTTGATTCCCAATTCACATTACCCCTTGTCCTTTTCTCCACTTGATTCCCAATTCACACTATCCCTTGTCCTTTTCTCCACTTGATTCCCAATTCACATTACCCCTTGTCCTTTTCTCCGCTTGATTTCCCTCTTATCCTCACCTCTCATCCTTTTCTCCCCTTGGTTTCCCCCTTCTCGTTACCCCTTGTCCTTTTCTCAAATTGATTTCTCCCTTCTCCTTTCCCATCGTCCTTTTCTCCCCTTGATTTCCCCCTTCTCGTTACCCCTTGTCCTTTTCTCCCATTGATTTCCGCCTTCTTGTTACCCCTTGTCCTTTTCTCCAATTGATTCCCCCCTTCTCATCACCCCTCGCCCTTTCCCCCCTTGATTTCTCCCTTCTCGTTACCCCTTCTCCTTTTCTCCAATTGATTTCTCCCTTCTCCTTTCCCATCGCCCTTTTCTCCCCTTGATTTCCCCCTTCTCGTTACCCCTTGTCCTTTTCTTCTCTTGATTTCCACCTTCTGGTTACCCCTTGTCCTTTTCTCCCATTGATCTCCCCTTGTCCTTTTCTCCCCTTGATTTCCCATTCTCGTTACTCCTCGTCCTTTTCTCCCCTTGATTTCCCATTCTCGTTACCCCTCGTCCTTTTCTCCATGCACTGTCGATTGTGTCCCATCCCCCTTTCCTTTCCCCTCTCCCCCTTCCCTTTCCCCTCTCCCCCTTCCTTTATTAATGAAAGGACTTGAGGATAAATCATGAAAGGTACAAAATAACCTACGGCAGAGAGATTTCTATTCAAATGAAATTGTGTGTCCAAAACGAAGACAAACAAGAAAATGGTGGTCCTACGAATGCAAACAAACATTTGAGAACCTCCATGAAAGGCGGTAAAGATTGTGCCAAAGTTAAATGAACAGGTAGAAATACCAAAGTTACAAGGACAGTAAAGAGGATAAGGAACCCATATCTAGGACATTAGGTGGCAGCACTGCATTCCACTGTGGGATCTGGTTTAGAAACTATGGAATTAAAAATGATGGCAGGACATAGTTTGAAACAGGTTTATTTGCGAAGAATATTCTACAATAGTTTAAAGTCCAGTCAGCATTTTTTTTCAGTGGCAGAAAAATTACCCTCTTTGAGCTGGCAAATAGTTGGCATTGCATCATTCAACATTTCACTTTCATTATAGGCAACAACTATTTTTGGGGGAAGCTAACAGAAAGTTAAGTGCCTTCTGAAAACAAATAGGTTTTCCTTTCAAACAAAAATTAATTAAAGCCTGCAATTTTTTGTTTGTTTTTGTTTTTGTTTTCATTGCTAGCACGGCATTGTTTTGATGTAAGGTATGAGTAACACCCCCCCCCCCCCCCCCCATTTTTTCTGTCAGCTGGTTAAAGTGGATTTTGAAATTTCTTGTATATAAGGGTATTATGGTTTATTCAAAACAGGAGCATTTTGTTTTAAAAAGTGTATTTGAAGTGATGGTCGACAACCATAGTGAGTATTGGATCCAAACTGCAGCATTTTTGTTCAGAGAAGTGAATTTGAGCTAATGGTCAATAGCTTCAGGGAGTATTGGTTCCAAATAGCAACATTTGTGTTTGGAATAGTGGATTTGAATTAATGGGGTGGTCAGTAAGCACAGGGAGTATCAGTTACAAAAAGCAGCATTTCTGTTTTGCATTATGGCTTAGAACTGATGCTCAGTTGCTATAGAGAGTATTAGCTCCAAACAGCAGCAGTTTTGTTTTGAATAGTGGATTCAAAATAATGGTCAATAACCATGGGGAGCATTAGTCCCAAACAGGAGCATTTTTGTTTAAAATAAAATGTATTGGATTTGAAGTAATTGTCAGTAACCATGGAGAGTATTGGTTCCAAACAGCAGCAGTTTTGTTTAAAATAGTGGATTTGAAGTAATAGTCAGTAACCATGGAGAGTATTAATGGTTCCAAACAGCAGCAGTTTTGTTTAAAATAGTGGATTTGAAGTAATTGTTAGTAACCACGGAGAGTATTGGTTCCAAACAGCAGCAGTTTAGTTTAAAATAGTGGATTTGAAGTAATAGTCTATAACCATGGAGAGTATTGGTTCCAAACAGCATTTTTGTTTAAAATAAAATGTAGTGGATTTGAAGTATTTGTCAGTAACCATGGAGAGTATTGGTTCCAAAAAGCAGCAGTTTTGTTTAAAATAGTAATTTGCAGTAATTGTCAGTAACCATAGGGAACATTAGTTCCAAACACCAGCACTTTTGTTTAAAATAGTGGATTTGAAGTAATAGTCTATAACCATGGAGAGTATTGGTTCCAAACAGCAGCAGTTTTGTTTAAAATAGTGGATTTGAAGTAATAGTCAGTAACCATGGAGAGTATTAATGGTTCCAAACAGCAGCAGATTTGTTTAAAATAGTGGATTTGTAGTAATAGTCTATAATCATGGAGAGTATTAATGGTTCCAAATAGCAGCAGTTTTGTTTAAAATAGTGGATTTGCAGTAATAGTCAGTAACCATGGAGAGTATTAATGGTTCCAAACAGCAGCAGTTTTGTTTAAAATAGTGAATTTGCAGTAATAGTCGGTAACCATGGAGAGTATTAATGGTTCCAAACAGCAGCAGTTTTGTTTAAAATAGTGGATTTGAAGTAATAGTCTATAACCATGGAGAGTATTAATGGTTCCAAACAGCAGCAGTTTTGTTTAAAATAGTGGATTTGAAGTAATAGTCTATAACCATGGAGAGTATTGGTTCCAAACAGTAGCATTTTTGTTTAAAATAAAATGTAGTGGATTTGAAGTAATTGTCAGTAACCATGGAGAGTATTAATGGTTCCAAACATCAGCAGTTTTGTTTAAAATAGTGGATTTGCAGTAATAGTCAGTAACCATGGAGAGTATTAATGGTTCCAAACAGCAGCATTTTTGTTTGAAATAGTGGATTTGAAGTAAGTCTATAACCATGGAGAGTATTGGTTCCAAACGGCAGCATTTTTGTTTAAAATAAAATGTAGTGGATTTGAAGTATTTGTTAGTAACCATGGAGAGTTTTGGTTCCAAACAGCAGAAGTTTTGTTTAAAATAGTAATTTGCAGTAATTGTCAGTAACCATAGGGAACATTAGTTCCAAACACCAGCACTTTTGTTTAAAATAGTGGATTTGAAGTAATAGTCTATAACCATGGAGAGTATTGGTTCCAAACAGCAGCAGTTTTGTTTAAAATAGTGGATTTGAAGTAATAGTCAGTAACCATGGAGAGTATTAATGGTTCCAAACAGCAGCAGATTTGTTTAAAATAGTGGATTTGTAGTAATAGTCTATAATCATGGAGAGTATTAATGGTTCCAAAGAGCAGCAGTTTTGTTTAAAATAGTGGATTTGCAGTAATAGTCAGTAACCATGGAGAGTATTAATGGTTCCAAACAGCAGCAGTTTTGTTTAAAATAGTGAATTTGCAGTAATAGTCGGTAACCATGGAGAGTATTAATGGTTCCAAACAGCAGCAGTTTTGTTTAAAATAGTGGATTTGAAGTAATAGTAACCATGGAGAGTATTGGTTCCAAACAGCAGCAGTTTTGTTTAAAGTAGTGGATTTGAAGTAATAGTCAGTAACCATGGAGAGTATTGGTTCCAAACAGCATTTTTGTTTAAAATAGTGGATTTGAAGTAATAGTAACTATGGAGAGTATTGGTTCCAAACATCAGCAGTTTTGTTTAAAATAGTGGATTTAAAGTAATAGTAACCATGGAGAGTATTAATGGTTCCAAACAGCAGCAGTTTTGTTTAAAATAGTGGATTTGAAGTAATAGTAACCATGGAGAGTATTAATGGTTCCAAACAACAGCATTTTTGTTTAAAATAGTGGATTTGAAGTAATAGTAACCATGGAGAGTATTGGTTCCAAACAGCAGCATTTTTGTTTAAAATAGTGGATTTGAAGTAATAGTCTATAACCATGGAGAGTATTGATTTCAAACAGCAGCATTTTTTTTAAAAACAGTGGATTAGAAGTAATAGTCAATAACCATGTGGAGTATTGGTTTCATACAGCAGCATTCTTGCTTGAAAAGCGAATTTGAGCACAATGTCCATAATCAAAAGGAGTCCAAGCTCTGCAAGAAAGTGGTACATATTTTAACATCACAGTGAGGACATTAGCCTTGCAACCAAACACTTGAACATATTTTCAGCTTGTGCCATGTCTTATTTTAGGTTGTGTGTGGGAGGTGGGAGAATAAACTACCATGTAAGATTTGAGCATATTTTCAGACTGCATGCAGCACTTTGGTTGGGGAGAAAAAGATACATTAAAGTACCATTTATGAGGTGAGATATTGGGAGAAAAAAAAATTCAGATACTTGCGGGTGAAGTGAAGATTGGAATAGCAACAGTGTATTTAACTTGGGAACTGAAAGGAATTGTAACTGTAAGATGGGCAAGGATACTGCACAGTTAGTAAAAAATTATAGTGGACATAACAGTTCATTTCTATTCAAACTCTGACCAAATTTAAGACAATCAACATACAGAAAAATACAGAGGCAAGAACCAAATTGTAAAACTAAACTATTAGAAAAGCAGAATGAGTACATGGTTAATATTGAGAACAGAGGTGAATTTGGAATTTATATGGGTTAATAGTATAAAACTAAATTAGAATGTGAAACCGTTAAAGTGTAAAATTAAACTATTGAAGAACAATCATCGGGATGAGAATGAGTGCCTGATTAACACTGAGAACAGCATAGAACTTGGAGTTTATGTGGGGTTAATAGTGTAAAGCCAAATAGTAATGTAAAAGTGTTAAAGTGTGGGACTTGACTATTAAAGAAGAAACATTAGAATGAGAATTACTTCATGATTCACAGTGACAACAGTAGTTGTATATGGGTTAGTGGTGTATACTAAATTGAAATGTATAGTTTTTGAAGTGTAACCTAAACTGTTAAGAAGAAACATCAGAATGAGAATAAGTGCTTGGTTAACTTTGAGAACGTCAGAGATTATGAAACTTGTGTGGGTTTGAAAGCGTAAAATCAAATTATAATGCAAAACTGTTAGTGTAAAATTAAACTATCAAAGAACAAACGTCAAAAATGAGAATGAGTGCATGATTAACTTTGACAACAGTGGAGAATATGGCATTTATGTGGAGTTAATAGTGTAAAACTGAATTGGGATGTAAAACAAAACTAAATTAGAACTTAAAATTATACTGTGTAAACTAAATTAGAATGTAAAATTAGACGATCTAAAACTCGATTAGAATGCAAAACCAGACATTGTAAAATTAAACCATTAAGGGAGAAAAATGTGGGTGAGAAAAAGTGCAGTAACATTGAGAACAGCTGTGATTTGCGAATTTATCTAGATCAGTAATACCAACACCTTCTGAGTAGGAAATGAAAATGAAGCTTTGTTAGAGGTATGATTACAATAAAAAAAAAGTTCAGTCATCAGTATGGAATTAGTAAATAAATAATGTGAAAGTTTACAAGGATAGATTATTTAAATGAAAATTAGATTAACAAACTGTAATTAATAATGAATGAGGTGAAATTTTTGCAAGTATAAATTATTTAATTGAAACTTTACATTAACAACAACAGTAATTAGTAAATGAACAGGTAATGTTGTAAATAGTTTTAGAATGGAATATGTAAACAACTGCAGTAGAACACAGAATGAATACATGAAACTGAGTAATAAATAGTGAAGGTAAAACAAGTGAGAATTTGAATCAGCATCACGGTGTATTGCAAATTATTTTTAGCGTAAATTTTATTCAAAGATAAAACTTCAGTTTAGCGTACGTAAAATTTTTATGTTGATCACATAGTCACTTAAAGCCAAACCAGCATTAATAAGAAACGTTGTCTTAGACTGGTTATTTTATGATATAAATATATGTCACCGGCATTTAAAATGGCAATTCTGTTACATCTGCTTTGTACAAGGGAAATAACAGTGTAAATCTTATTGTAAAAAAAAATAGTGGTGGGAGTAATTGAAAATGGTGCGGTTTTGCCTCTTTTCTGCTCGACGCCATAGCCTAAATGACAGTTTCAAAAATTATAAAATTAATTGTATTCATTTCCACTAATCAAGCCCAATTGCTTTTGTATCAACAGATTGTGTTGATTCAAGTTCCAGATATTTTTTAAATAAAAATTGTAAAAATGAAAAATAAAATCTTTGTTTTGGCTTAATGTAGTAAGCCCACCGTACTGTAAACGATACTACTACGCGTTCATTGCCGCGCGCGATTCATTTCCCTACCAGAAATGAGTACATGGTGCTCTGGTATGCATGAAATATGTAGTAAGACTAGAATGTGGGAAGCTTTCTTGACCGAAAAGAGAGAGACAGACAGACAGAACATTGGGTTCAGTTTTATCCCGGATTATGCCGTTTACCTCAACGAGTAAGTAAAATGAACTTTTCAGGACTGGAAGAGTTGCATCCCATTTTTTAATGGGTTACCATGACAAAGTTTGAAAAATAGCAGTAATACAAAATACTTTGGGCTGTCCCGCAATTTTTTGCAATAGTTTTTCAGTGTACATTAAAAGGAAAGAGAACTAAAAAAGAGATTGATTTGTGTGCATTTTGCCTTTGTCTGCTAAGGATCTTTTAAAGTTGGTAAGGGGTCCCAGATGTTGGAAAAGTTGGAAAATTGGTGTCCACTGGAGCTGAGAATATTTGGCTTTCCCTTGCGAAATGTAAACCCATGAGCCTAATATTCGGCTGACGGTAGTGAACAAGTTAATGGACTTAAAATGAAGAATTAAGTTATAACTTATATTATGTTAATGATATGGTGGTCCGGGGGGGGGGGGGGGGGGGAGGGGTGTAAAAATACTTGCAGTTATGACATGGGATTGGGGGGGGGGGGGGGGTAAATTCCTTGTAACGACACTTTTTCATATATTTTTTTTCCACATCTTTTTTCTTTTTTCAAGTAAGAGTTGGATCAAGGTCTGTGAGTGAGTCTACATATGACCACACATAATTCAGTTGTACATGTATAAGTTATAGTAAGTAAATTTTATGATTTTTCAAAAAATGAAAATCATCTTAGAAAATTAACACTAAAACTGCATTCAGACCAATAATATGAACCCGCACCGGATTTGTTGACACTACAGCAATGTTTCATGGTAGATTGTTTTACGATAAGAGTGGCTATTCATATTTTGGGGGAAATGTGGAAAGTCTCTCTTATAACAAAAATGTATACATGTGAATACACGTTGTACTGGCCATATATAATAGTGGGATTCATCAATACCGAAGGAAATTGAGTGTGGCTATTCATATTTGGGGGAAATGTGGGAAGTCACCTATAATAAAAACATTTACATACATGTAAATGCATATTGCATTGGCCATATAACAGCAAGATTCATCAACTCCGAAGGAAATCAAGGGTGGCTATTCATATTTGCGGGTACCCACTGAACATGCTTCAAGTGGTATTAACTTTGTCATAACTTCAAATTCATTGGGATATTGAGGAATCTAGTAAGTGGTAGTATCAGAAATACTGCATTCAGAAAATGGTTCTGGGTTTACATTGAAATATTTAGGAATTCACTTATGTAAGAGTTCATATCAGAAATACTGCATTCAGAAAGTGATTTTTATTCAACTTGGGGATTATAAAGAGGTAATGCTAAATGTATTCTGTTGCATTCATGCCTTGGTTCTATGCCAGCATTGGGATACATGTACATAAGAGAAATATTGCAATCAAAAAATGATTCTCAAGTGATGAGATTGTATGGCCTCATAAAGGTTTAATTTCATTGACATCCAAGGAGAAGGTAAGTTAAAACAGCCAACCTTTCAGTCTTATAATAAAAATGCCATGCTAGATAATAACTGTACAGTGCAGGAGTAATCTTATATAGATTTTTCCAAATTCAAACACTTCAAAAATTTATCACAGATTTAAACAAATTCCCATATCAAGTTTCACATTTTCAGATTAAAGTTGAGGACAGAAATTATATCATGATTGAATGTAAAGGATTCTGTTAAAAACAGTCATTTCAGGGAGTCAAAAACTTGGACAATGTGCATTTTTTCCAGTATGTCACTCTTGTCAAATTTATGAAGTATTTTATGTGTGTTCATTATACATGTATTATGTTTCGCAATAATGAGCGAACATTGTATCTTCATATGCAGACTTGTTGGTATGAAACCAAAATCTCTTCCATTGCTGTGCAGTAAAATTTAGACTTTTTTTCCTGTCCTCTGCTGTCAGGAATAGAAACTTTATGGTTCATATGAAACAGGGGAATAATATTAATTATAATAAAGATCATTTATATAGCACCCAATCTAAACAATTTGCTCTAGGCACTTTACAGAAAGTCTTGTTCTCTCCATCTGCAACTCTCTCCATCTCTTTCTCTCTCTCTATCTCTCTTTCTCTCTCTCTCTCTCTCTCTCTCTCTTTCTCTCTCTCTCTCTCTCTCGCTCTCTCTCAAACAGAATATAAAATTTAAAAAATGAGATTGTTTCCATAATTACAGTGAGGTCATTCTTGTACAAATTGCATACTCGATATATTTACTGTATGTGCATTGAATGATTATATTTTTCTATAATACTCTAAACACAGTGTTTCTCAATATGGGGCACATGTCCCACAAGTGGTATGTGGCTATATTTTGGTGGGGTGGGGGACTTAAGAATGGGTCATTGGGATATATATACTTGTTATAACTTTGTCTTATCATGGTGGTGCGCAGGTTCTTTGGGAGCTGAATTGATGTGGGGTGTGAGATAAAGTTTGAGAAGCACTGTTTTAACATTGTCTTTATATGCAGACCTGTGGGTATGAAACCCAAATCTCTTCTGTTGGTGTGCAGTGAAATTTAGAATTTTTGTCTGTCCATGGCTGTCAGGAATCGAAAACTTTTGGATTTATATGAAACGGGAGAATTTGTGGTTTCCATTATGGCTTGAACTTTTGACTTTGTAGTGAGCTGATTCTTGTACATCGCAAATTGCATATTTGTAGTAATGTGTTGCTGTGATGCTATCCAAGTGCCAATAATTTGTATATTTCATCACTGCTTCTACGCTACTAATAGCAAAGTGGCGTGCGCGTGTGTGTGTGGGACTGTGATAGGAATTTTGAAGAATTTTTTTTTTGTATGAATGTGTAAAGAGTAAATATTTTATCTTTTTTTCCCTAGTTTTTGGGGGTGGGGGGTGTATGATAGGAATTATGAAGAAAGAAACAGTATATTTTGTAATTTTTGTATGAATGTGGAAAGGGTAAATATTTTCTTTTGTTGGTTTGGGAGGTGGGGGGTTAATTCATGACATCAGGAATGAAATCTATTTTGTGGCACAATTTTTACTACACAACTTGGTTTGCAGCTCCAATGAAATGAGTAGGAATAAGAGAGAAGGAATGTGCGTAAAGGATCCACTGATGTAACATTTATTGCTGTTGCTAGGGAGAAAGTAGTATTTTACGTAGTAATTTATAAATGAGCAGCGAATGTGCCTCAATTATTTTCTCTATTCGGCTTTTGTAATCATACTACATTCCCCTAACAACAGACCGAATTTATTTATGGCAAATACCTGATGAAATTTTGTAATGTTTACTGACTTAGAATGTGTGCATTTTCCAAATTGTCTGACAGCAAGCTCTTTTATGTCTGTTTATAAAAATGAATTATGTCAATAAAGAGTTTTCAAGCCCATACTGTATATTGTTTTTTCTTTCTTTAAGAATGGTAGTCTGGTTGTCAAGTTAGTGAGACGTAAGATTTTGCACAGTGAAATCTCATTACACCCACCTTAGAATGACAAGGTTCGAACTCCCTTCCGTCTACTTTTGGGAAATGGAGGATTGAAGTGATGTGATCATAGCTTTTAGAGGAATGTTTTTTTTTTAGTAGCACTTAAAAATTACACACCAAATCTGCTTGGACACACAATGGAGAAGGCCCATAAAAGTAGTGTGCAACTCAGTTGAGCCAAACAAATGAGATAGAACCTTGTCATTTTAATGGGGCAACTAAAATCTGTAATATTGACAGAATTCTATATTTAGGTCTTTATTTTAGGTTCCGCTGCCCTTGGCATTTTCGCCTCACTTTTATTTTTCTTCTTGTGGTAGGGATTCCTTTTTTTTTTTTAGAATTTTGCCCGGGCAGCGGCCTGTTCGGCCTGCTTTTTTCGATTTCCAACTGCCAAGGTATCTTTAACGTGCGCAACATGCACACGGGCCCTCCGAATTTTTCATCCTTATCCGAGAAGTCTAGAAAATATGAGAAAAATCCCAAAATTTCAACATGCCTGCGCCAACCGGGATTCGAACCCGGTACCTTCAGCATGGGAGGCGAGCACCTTGCCTCTAGGCCACCGCGTCTCTTTACCGAATTCTGAACGTAAAATGTTTAATTTATATTATTTTGACGTGGCGGAAATCAGATACTTCAGAATATCCAGGGCCGCATGGGTGACAATCATCACTTACTTTATATCAATTTTTCAGAAGAAATATAAAACAGTAATTTATCTCTTTCAGGCTTATCAGTTTTGGTATGTTGAAAAATGTTATTCTACCCTTAGTTTTCAGAATTTGAGCCCCAACTTTACACAACCTGCAGGTTGTCAAGTGCAATAAGTCAGTCAAATGTCTCAAATTTAACACCCTCCCCCCTCCCCGCCGAAAAAAAAAATCCAATTGCAGTAGATTGCCATGCGGCCTTGAGAACAGTGTCAAGAAATTGTCACCTTTTGGATTATAAAATGTTATCACATCAAAATGCCAGTCACCCAGAATCATCAATTAATTTGACACATTAATGTGGTAATTAATACACAACTTGGCTCAAAATATGCATGTAGTTTTATTCTTGCCCCGTTTATTGTGTGAACTGAATTTGATATGGAACGATAATAATTTATCAATTTTGTGATGATTTCCCCTGGTCCAAGGGAAATAATCCATATTTTATTCATTCAAACACGAAAAACTTACTGGATTGTTGGCCTTGGCCATCTGCCCTTCACTGTCAAGTGTCATTTATCCGGGACGATACTTTCCCCACCCCACTAAAACTTGAGTAAATGTTATCAATAAACTAAAGCTGACGTCATAGTTTGATAAGTCCTGTAAGCTTATGTTACTATCTCCTGTTCAGGTCCATACGTTGTCCAGAACTAGGTACTAGGTAATAATACTTAACATTTCGATATGTTATGATTTTCCTTATTTCTTGTTTATTTATAGGGCACAAACTTTGAGGATAGATCTCTAAAAGTGGAGTCGACAGATACGCTTTGTATCAAGGCAACAGAAATTTCACAGCAGCAATCCTATGTCAATCCAACGTAGATTTGTATAGTTTTTACGTAGGGTGAGTAGCATTAGTGTAGGAGTGGAATCCTTACATTAAACTGGCGTCGGAGTGATGTCATAACCAGCGGATCTGCGGAGGAATCATTCCTCTGTGCAAACCAATCAGATGCAGATTTGTATATGATTTATGTAGGGGTGGTACATTAAACCGACGTCGGAACGATGACCTAACTAGCAGATTTCATGTAGGGAGGATGTCATTTCCAATGTGCAAACTTGATGTCAATTTGACGTAGATTTGTATAAGAGTTCCGCATGCGCACCATTCGCAGCATTACCATAGGGGCGGAATGGCTACACTAAACCGACGTCGGAACAATGTTGTTACCAGGGGACCTATGTTTGGATGGTATTATTCTTAAGCGCATACTTGACGTCAATCCTTCGTGTTGGATTTTCAAAAGGGTTGCTGCCTGGATCTGAAGACTCCACAAACATAACATGTCACTTGTCAGAAGGCGACAATTCTTCAGGTCATTTTTGGACTTGTTGAGAAAGGAGGTGATAGGCGCTGACTAAATTTACTAATTAAAGCATGTCCAGTGGAGAGATCAACCCAGCCAGCATCACTAAGTCAATCCGACGTAGATTCCGTACGATTGGTAGGATGACTTTAGGGTCGGGTTCCCTACATCAAACCGATGTAGCCTGATGTTGTAACCATCAGATCTATGTAGGAATGCTGTCCTTCCTATGTGCGAACTTGACGTCAATGTTAAACATCAGATTTCTGTGTGCTTGCTGTTTGGGAAGTTACAAAAAAAACCAAAAAAAACAACCCAAACAACTAACAGAAATTTGCTGTGAGTGTTAGGTATTTATTTCAGGAGGTTCGCTGCTCTTGGCATTTACACCTGACTTTTCTTGTCTTTTTTTTCCTTATTACCAGTTTTTTGTGGTAGTTTTTTTTTTTTTAAATTTTGCACAGAGCAGCGGCCTTGTTTGGCCTGCCCTTTTCGATTTCCAACTGCCAAGGTATCTTTAACGTGCGCAACGGGCCCTCTCTGTTTTTTTTTGTCCTTATCCGAGAAGACTAGGTGCTCGATCCTACCTACCATCGGATCAGGGACATGAGTTTTCCTTCAAAAATTTCAACATGCCTTGCACCGGCCGGGAATCGAACGTGGTACCTTCGGCATGGGAGGCAAGCCCCTTGCCTCTGTACCATCGTGTCCGATAGAAAACCTGCTTTGTGGCAGTGGGACATGTAATAAATTAATATTATACCCACACAGTAACCTTACAGAAATCCGGCCGACATGTGAAATTTGACCTAAAGTTTGCACTTTGGAATGATATCGTTCCTACGTAGGTCTGCTAGTTACGACGTCACGCCGACATTGATTTGATTTCAGAAATCTGCTCCTATGGTAGTTCTACCAACCTTATGTAAATCCTTTATAAATCTGTATTGGATCGACTTAGGAATGCTGGCTGCGATTGAACTTCAAGGAGATTTACTTAGACATTTGAATGCCTTGCCCAGCCAGGCATCCCTTCGTTAATAAGACGTTAATTTCCGTAGGACTAGTAGTATTATGTAGGGGCGGGTTCCCTACATCAAACCGACGTCGGCACGATGTTGTAACCAGCGTATCTACTTAGGAACGATGTCATTCCCATGTGCAAACTTTATGTCAGTCTTACATGTCGGACCTCCATAGGTGATGATTGAACTAAATTATGTTAGTTAAGTTAAAATGAAAAAAATGAAATAAAACGAAATGAAATAAAATAAGATATAAACATTTTGTTTCTCATAAAACTGAGGCTTTGATAATTAACCAACAGCATACCTACGTCAGTACGACGTAAATTTGTATGTAATAGGTTTTCAAAAGTGTTGGTAGGATTACCACAAGAGCAGATTCCCAACATCAAACCGACATAAGTGTGATATCGTTAACCAGCGGATTTATGTAGGAACAATGACATTGCTATGTGCAAACAACGTCACTCCCACGCATCAGATTTCCGTAGGGTTGCTGACTGGGTATCGATCTAGTCACTTCAGGTTAGGCGTGAAATCTTTCTGGCTCTTCTTCTTCTTCAGGTGTCAGGTCTGGAGCAGACATCGACGACCATGGCACGCCAGGCTTCTTTCGAGCTTCCATGTATTTGGCGGACGGACGTGCTTTGGTGCTGCTAACGAAGCAAGAACTCGCAGCTAAGTAAACTATTTCACTTCGTTCCTGTTGAAGTTTTTTTGTTTTTTTTTTCACTTGAAAAAGGCGAAAGCCGAAAATTTTGTGTATTTTCTGTCTTCTCTTTAGTTTGCTTTGTATTGTTTGGGTTTTATTTCCCACGTGGGTTTTGCAACATACGACCTTTTCTTTTTGCCCAATTTTGACAGGCTTCTCTGTTGTCGGTCCTTCTTATCAGCTGGGCGTTACATATCGACTTTTTGGTGGCATAGTTGTTGAGGCTGTCAATGTATGTAGTTCTTTGTCGTCCTCTGCTTCTCCGTCCCTCTATTTTACCACATATCATTATTTTGTTTCTCGATTCCATTCTTCCAACATAATTATGTGTCCCAGGAATTTCATTTGTCTCTTTCTGATTGTCCTTATTAGGGATCGTTTGTACCCTGCCATTTCGATCACCTGTCCCAGCATTGGATTTTCTCTCTGTCCATGGTATTTTCATCATCCTTCGGAGGAACCATAATTTTTCTGGCTCTATTTGCTCCAAATTAGATCTCTTTCTGCACCAATGGTTCTCAACTTGTTTCAGGCAGTCGCTCCCTTAGCCTGCACAATTTCTTTCATTGATCGCCCCCATTCTCCCCACCCACCCACCCACCTACAATTCCTCTCAAACCCAACAGATACATTTCACAAGAAGACAGACTACGCACAAATTATAATGTTAAGTTTTCCAAACTTATTGATGACAACAGGCATACATGTCGATGTTCGTGTCAAAACGAGAAATCATTCTTTATCAAATGCAGTGAAAAAAAAAAAAAGGCTTTTTCTAGTAATACAACTTGTCTAGGCGTGGCAGGTGATGGACACGTCACTGGCTACCTCAGTTTTGCCCCCAAATCGGCCCCCTTCATCGTTTTCGCCCCATTGTCGCCCTTTTCTTTGTTTTCGCCCCCCCCCCCTGGAAATCAATCCCCCCCCCACCCCCACCCCCCTCCTTCCAGGGGACGATATCACCCACATTGAGAACCATTATACTCTGCAACAATAATTTCCTACCATCTCTTTGTAGAAGAAAATGTTCTATCATTCTTCACACGGATGGAGCAAGTTCTTCACAACATAAGGTTGTGAGTTGTGAACTGCGCCTAACAGGCTGCGTTATAATTTGCTCTGAGATAGAGAGAGGTGTAGAGAGAGAGTGAGCGAGACAGGGAGAGAGAAAGAAGCAATGTAGTGTGTTGAGCGCTTCGCCGGCGCTCCATTTCTGCTCTGTGGTTGACATGTTGCTTCTGTAAAGCGCATAGAGCATTTTAAAAATGGATATACGCTATATAAATTAGTAGTATAAAGGGATAGTATTGCTGGCTCTAACGCATCTTTTCTTTTTCGTCACGTTCAAATGTTCTTCGAAGAAATTTTCCATTGCGTCTCTAATTTCAAACATCAAGCGGATTTGCTCAACCGAATGGCATGACAAATATTAAGTGACATAAATACCAAATCACAGGAGTAACTTCTTAAAAACTAAACAGAGAGAATATTTCAAAAGAGTGTCAGATCAAAGGACTAATATAACAAAAGAGCTGTATTTGAAAACATGTAGTATTATTCTCAGCTCCCCAAATCACAAAACACTTAGCTCACTCACTATCGTCTTCGCGGTTGCAACAATCGTCATTTGACGTTTTACTGCTGTCATAGCAGATCCGCGATTTTGACATTGGTGGCGAAACCAGTAGCAGATAGGCAATTGGAGTGCTTTGCAAGTGGAAGCGCCGCCGTTTCCTTTCGAGGAGTATCGGAAAGAACTCTCTAGCGCGAGAGACCGATCTTTTTTTTTTTTCCTCTCAAGATCTGGTACACATGTCATTTGTGTATTTTTCCACAGAACAACAATCCCCTGCAATCATGAGTGTTTGGCTTAATCTGTTCAAGTGTTTTGACATTCTTAAGTTATTTCACTGTGCTTGAACTCTAGAAATTTCAAAATTCATTGAAACCCGGAGTATTTCATCTTCCGTCACTCTCAAAAACAATTTTTTTAAACTTTTTTTTTTCTTTTTGCTTTATTCACACTTTCATAGACACACAACAATGCGAGATTTTTTTTTGATGAAAACGAATTAAATCTATGTTCCATTTTGAAGATGTCCCCCAAAGATGAAACAATTGCGCAAATAAATTGAAAACTTATGAATTGTTTAAAATACTGTAGTTTACTCCCGATACCCAGGGGAGAATTCGTCCCTCCAAACCGCCGAGCAGTGCGTGAGTTTTTGCCTTTCCTTGCTGGCACAACTGGAAAAACTGAGAGCCTCAGAAATATTTCATAGTGAAATCCTGCGGGTATGAGTGAATCTTGTTCTTGTTGTTGGTGCTGGGTTTTCAGAGTTGACGGGCTATATACTCAGACACATTTAACATTCAATACAAATACATGTACATTTAAATACATACACACAATAACCAAAGACCTACGGGAACAATTTTTATTGACTGGATTGAGGAGAAGCTCAGCTACCCAAATGACAATATTTTCAACATTGAAGAAAGAAAGAAAAAAAAGAACATCCTGTAGATGCCGCAACTTCAAACAACTTTTGGATTGCACAGATGAAAAACGTTTTCTTGTGAACATACATTTGGATTTCTCTTTCGTGGGATGTTTTGGAAGGTCACAATCATTTGGTCCAGTCTCCGAGCACTGAAATCTGTTGGATGAGATTGGATGAGAAGAAATGTGTGAAATTGAAAAGTAGAGAGAAAAAAAAGGCCCTGCGCACAGAAGCCGATTTTGATCGGGGAACTAATTGGGTGGTGACAGCATTACATTGAGTTTCAATGAAACATCAGGCACCAGCCAACTAGTTGGGGATCTACGTAATGTGGGGAACACAGCCAAATTCTCCACCAGGCCTATTGTCTGGAATTTACGTAAACTTCACTGTTAATTTTCACCCTACATTTAAATTTCCAACCTTACACCTTCACCCGAAAAATAGCAGTAAGCTTTGCCGACCACACACACCTAGTAAGTTTACCTATTATCAAGCCGTGCCCTGCGTCCAGACATTTTGAAGTTTAAGCTTTAAAGTCATGTGGTCTTAAAAATACAAACATATACTATACATAGAGCTCACATGCACACAAGTCGAACAACAATTCATTCATATTCACCTGGAAATTAGCTGCTCATGTCATCAATCAGTACTCTTGGCCTATATTTCAAGCCTTGCCCATGCTTGGCATCCGTTACTGACTAAACTTCAAATAATATAGGATTCAGAATTCTGTACAGACTACGACTGATTCTCAGATCATACCATGACCATTGATAATTACCTAAAACAATGCGTCTATTTCTCAAAAAATACATTTTCCGATTTATTTGGTCCTGGCACGTGTCCTCTTTCGGCTTTCATGGTTTTTATTTGACTGCCTTTTCAAGAACGTTCAAATCGGTGCACTTTTCGAATGCTTTCGAGACTATATTTTAAGGAGAGAGATAGAGAGAGAGAGAAAGAGAGACAGAAAGAGAGATGGAGAGACTTTTCACGCAATTTTTGTTTTATTTTAGTGTTTCTCCTTTTCAGTTCAATGTGTACTTTTCTTGCTCACACAACTTGCTCGCTTTTGGCACTTTTCAACATGGTTATATTGAATGGTTTTGAGACACACATATTTTGCTACAGAATGGTTGTATTGATGTGAAGTAATATCTTTCTCCCCTCTCACCCCCTTTCTCCAGCCTGATATATTTTTTAAAAAAAGATTTCACATCGAGACGAACAGCTAGGCAAGTAATGGTGGCTTGGCAAGACTCTTTCTCAAAGCAGGACTCACCAGTATACTTTCATATGGCACTGGATTGCACACTTCAGCCGACATTTATGAATTGCATAGGGACGCATGGACGGAAAATAACAGGTCCTCTCAGCGCAACTCAAAAAACAGAGTTCTCCTTCTACTTGTCTCTTCTCAAGTGAATGGGGAAGGGTGACTTCCAGCAAACCGGTCATCAACAGAAACACAATCAGAAAGGTGGCTTCCATCTGTAATGTAAAAAGTTTTGCCTGAGCACACACATGCGATTTTGTTGTATTGCTGTCGGGTCGCAGTGTTAAAAATCTAGGCCATTGAATATAGATGTGTACACAGGCGACACTCAGGGGTCATTACAGAGTGAACGGGAACATGAAGCTAAGATTCAACAGCAACATGACAGCAAGTCCCGTATGTGTGCCTAGTCATACAGTTAAATTACATAGTTATGTCCTAATTTCAACTATCTCAGATTGACTTAATGACTGCGATGAATCTGTGTCAGGGCTTAACTCTCTCCTAGAGCTTTGGTCTGTCGCTCTAGTACTGGAGTTGTTGCGCAGGAGTAATGCTATAGGACTTCTGTGGCCGTGTGCATGAACTGTGCGTAACTGGTTACACGATGGTGTAGACCTTACGCGTTGGTGCAAAACATTAACCGGTATGCATGAACTTTGTGTGGGCCTACACCCATGTGTAAAGACTTAGTAACTTTGGACTTTCTCTTAAAACTTTTAAATCAGCCACTCATTGCGTAACAAGCTTGGGAAAGCGGCGTCCTCTGAAAGAATGAAAAGAAGTAACTAATATTTATTCCAACCGGCGACGAAGGAAAAAAAATTGGACTTTTACTCACCCTCGAACTCATAGTTTTGTTTTGATCGGAGTTGTTTTCTGTGGCATTGATTGACGGATACAAATTCTGTGCATGCGCAATGCCAATTTTTGTTACAGCGGTAAACCGCAATTGAAACTTAGAGGTAGCTGAAACTTCAGTCCATGCATACCGACTAAATCTGAGTTTACGTCAACGTGGCCGGAAGCACTACTAAGCCTGCACCATGGTGCAAAACTGGCGGATTTACTCCAAGTTCATGCATACGGCCCGTACACCAGTGGCCCATTTTGCACCGTGGTGCAGGCTTAGTGATGCGTACTTTCCACCTTCGTGTAAACGCAATTTTAATCGGTATGCATGAACTAAAGTTACACCTAACTCTACCCACGCATCAATTGCTGCTTACTGCTGTCGCAGAAACTGTCAATGCCTAGCTATGTACAAAAGTTGTATCGGCCAGTCAATTCCACGATAAACGACGCCGATCAAAAGAAAATTAGGGGTCGGGGATGAGTAAACATCGATTTTTTTCCTTGGCCCATGAAGTCGTGTGTTGGAATAAAATATTAGTCATTGTTTTTCTTTCTTTCTAGCGATCTCCTCTTTCCCAAGCTTGTTGTGCATTGTGTAGCTGATTTGGTCGTCCTCGGTGAAAGTGTAAGTTGCAAACCGTTTACACGTGGGTTAGACTTATGCAAAGTTAATTTTGTATTAGACGAGCTGTTGTGTAAGACTAGAGCTGTTGTTGTCAGATTGTTGTATTCGAGCATTAGTAACAAAATGTGATACTGGCGTATGTAGCGTCTTCAGGCCACCCTCTCTCCCCCTTCCGTTTGTTAATCGTGGCGGCGACAGCAGAGCTCGGCCCGTCTTGTCAATACCTTCCTCGTGCCTCCCCCCTCCCCCCCCATCCTTGATCGTTCGCAGTTGGCCAGCCTTTCTCACCCCTTCTCGTTCGTAGTTTTTTCCCTTTGATGTCTAGCGATGCCGTTGACTAGGTCTGACCTGTATCGACAATCGTGGTACATTCCACAATGTTACAGAGAGAGTTATTTACGGAAAAGTGGCCTTGAGATGATGTCACCCGATGACGTGTTGTTGTTTGATTGGATGATTAAAAGTTGTGGGTCTACCGAACTTACTGGATCATCGTCGAGTCAGCTCGATGGTCAGGTCGGTTCGGGAATTTTCTATAAGAATTAGTGTAAGAGCCATGCGAGTGAGTGTGTGCGCAAATTCATATGTTCTTCTTGTGCCTTCCTACTAGGTGTAAGTGGCTTCGTGGATACCATTCATTTTCTTCTTCAACATGCTTAATAAACTTAGTATTCATTGTTCGACGGATCCCGTGTTTTATTAATAACAGTTGTGACAGGTTTGTTTCAAAGGGAAGTAGTTTATATAATTTAACTATTCCCATTCATAACGTGCTGCAATTTACCTCGACTGTTACAGAGTAGTTGTATTTGATCTGTCATTGAAGAACTTTTGTTGATGAGGATATGTACAAGATGTTGCATTAGAGCTATACAGGAACTGTTTTATTTGAGGGTTTGTTCTACAGGTGTTGTACCATACTACAGGTTTTGGATTAGAGGTGGTGTACTAGGAGGTGTTTTACAAGAGGTGTTGTGCCGTACCACAGGTATTATACTAGAATCGTACTAGTGGTGTTGTACTAGAGCTGTTGAACGGTGTTACAGACGTTGTACTAGAGGTGATGTACGGTATTACAGACGTTGTACTAGAGCTGCTGAACGGTGTTACAGACGTTGTACTAGAGGTGATGTACGGTATTACAGACGTTGTACTAGAGCTACTGATCGGTGTTACAGACGTTGTGCTAGCGGTGATGTAGGGTATTACAGACGTTGTACTATAGGTGATGTAGGGTATTACAGACGTTGTGCTAGAGGTGATGTAAGGTATTACAGACGTTGTGCTAGAGGTGGTGTACGGTGTTACAGACGTTGTACTAGAGCTGCTGATCGGTGTTACAGACGTTGTACTAGAGGTGATGTAGGGTATTACAGACATTCTACTAGAGGTGATGTACGGTATTACAGACGTTGTGCTATAGCTGATGTACTAAAGGTTTTGTACTGTAGGTGATGTACTAGAGGTGTTGTATTAGAGGTATTATATTAAAATTAATGTGATTTACTAGAGGTGATGTACGAGAGGTGATGTACTAGAGGTGGTGTACGAGAGATATAACTTTTCTACAATATATATACAGTTTATCTTTGTCTGTCTGTTGAAATTAGTTTCCCGTAGAAAGTTTAAGTCACTCACCTTGGGCGAGTTAAGATCCTCCACAATAGACAATTTCTTCATCAGATTGGGTGTTGATGGAACGGAGATTCGTCCTATTTCTTAGTTTCTCTGTGTAAAGATTTTTGAGGAATGAACCACTTGTCCAAGGGTAATTGAATTAATATAGTGGTAAATTTAATATTTCTTTCTCCCACATCAGAAACAAAGGAAATCATTATCAAATGTTGACATCAAAAGTATCATCGTCAGGTCAAAAAAAAAAAAAAAAATTCAATGGAAGAATCAAAGAACGGCTACTTAGCTGTTGGTGGCACCCCTCCTCGCAACATTTGTCTCTCTTTCCACAGCGTTCAATTTGGTGCATTTCTCATTCCGGCGCGCATCGCACGACCGCAAAGCAAGTTAAAATGCGTTTTGGCGTACTTAGTTCCTGTTTGTTCTTACTTTACTCTAACTTTTGCACAACTTAGAAATTCAACGATAAACGTTTGTGGCTTCAGTATTATGATAATGAGTTAGAAACATTGAAACTGTGAAACAGCTTGATAAGTGCCAGAACACATTTTCAAATAGTGTCAAGGTGCGCATGTGTTATACCTCTTCTACATACTAAAAGATCTCCAGTTATTTTTTTCAGAAAAAGGAAATGGAACGTCAAAAAACTAAGATCACATGACGATGAGCGTTTAAGTTTGAGTAATTTTTCTCCCTCACCAAGAACAGCGTGTGTAGTGCGTCTGTGCATACAAGATCAGTAATGAGACTGCATTTAATTTAGCCTATATCATGTCTAACGTTCAACGTGGCGCAGTTACAGATTCTGAACGCCTACGTAACATATCACGTGAACTAATTAGAATATCTATATCTACCGATGTCTGGTCCAGACCATACATTAAACTGTCAAAAGACCTAACTTGATAATGTTAGCACAGGCTACGGCAAACACCTCGGGCCATAAACACAATTCATAAAATATTAATGGTTCTAAAACGTCTTTTCTTTTTCGACACATTCTAATTTTCTGTGAAGGATTTCGCCTCTGCGTGTCTAATTTCTACTATGCGGCGGAACTGTTCAAAGGGATGACACCGAAAAAGAGGTGACATAAATACCGCATCACAGGCGTAACTTCTGAAAAACTGAAAAGAGATATTTCAAAGGAGTATCAAATCAAAGGACTGATATAACAAAGGTGCTGCGTTTCAAAACACGTAGTATTATTCTCAGCTCCCAAAACATTGAACTCACTGACTATCATGATCCCAAGATTTGCGATAATCGGCACTTTGAAGCTTTTCTACCGCTATCTCAGATTAGTACTCTCGGCCTGTGTTTCAAAACTTGTCAATGGTTGGTACCAGTTATTGATTTAACCGCAAAATAATGTAGGCTTCAACAGTTTTGTACAGGCTACAACTGATTCTTAGATCATAACGTGAGCATTGATAATTACCGAAACTAACGCGTAGATCTACCAGGCAATATCAAGTCGCAACCGTCATTTTTTTTTTTTTTTGTCTTTGGTATCTAGTCATTTGAAAAGTACCTAAAGCCTGTCATTCAGTGACAGTGACGTGTTGTACCTTTAAATGTTCATTAACTGGCCTGAAAGACAATTTTGGGAAAAAATATTTTCACTCTTTCAGCCATTAGAAATCATAGAGTACATCGTCGCCGTCCAGGAACATTATTGTCTGTCCAAATCGCTGCCTTTCAGGAGAAAGCCAGTGTCGACATACAATAGGTTTTCTGGACGAAAGGTGCGAACAGCAAGTGTAGAGCTATAAAAATGTAATGGCACAATGTGGTATGTACCTAATGGATTTTTTTCAGCAGTAGATAAATAAATCTAAACCAGTTTTTATTGATTCTTGTTAATGTCCAATAAACTTGAATAAAACGATAACCCGATAATAAAACTGAGCAGCAATAAAAAGATCAGACACAACACAAGCAAATTTATTAGTTGATAAGCAATAAACGAACAATTCAAATCCTGCTTGAATGGTCCTCAAAGTTTACATTGACCGTTTAAAAAAGTTTAAATGAACTTAATTATTCACTTGTTAGCCGTCATCCATTGCAACAAAAAGTAAAAAGTAAGAAATAAAAACCAATTGAATTGTTAATAAGCCTGTCTTTGTTCTTCGTTGACTTTCTTATTGCACTGTGTTTTGCATGTATCATTGCAGCCACGTCCGACTTTCCATTGTGGCGCAAGTTTTCCTCTGGAACTTGTACATTCCATTCCGTTCTTGTGTAGCTCTTTCATGTGCTCCTTTTGGCCTATTCGTCGTTTCAGTTTTCTTCTTTCGGATTTTGCGACTTGGGGAAGGGGGTCGGGCTCTTCACCTTGGGGATTGGGTTCTGCAGCTTGGGGATTAGATTCTGCAGCTTGGGGATTAGATTCTGCAGCTTGGGGATTAGATTCTGCAACTTAAGGATTAGGTTCTGCAGCTTAGGAATTAGATTCTGCAACTTAGGGATTAGGTTCTGCAACTAGGGGTTTAGGTTCAGCAGCTTGGGGGTTAGGTTTTGCAGTTTGGGGGCTAGGTCCCATAGCTTGGGGGTTAAATTCATATGCAGGAAAACAAAAAAGGGACAGGAAACAGGCCAAATAACCTATTGTGTGGTGAAAGAGTAGGTCGCGATGTCGTATGGCAATACACTAAGGCTATTTTTAGAATGCTTCAAAGCGTCCGAGAAAACTATGGTATGTCGATATGCAACTAGTTGTCGTGGTGCATGTCGACTTGCGTTATTCTTTGTGGACGATTTCTTGTTGCCAAAATATAATTTAATATGACAATACTTAATATCTTAAAAAACTTGTAATGCAATCGATTTGAACCTTGTCCCATTCGATTCGCGGGGAAAAAAAATCTATACTCTATCAAGTATGAATACTCATCACACTGCCATATGACAGGAATCAGTCATGCTTGAGTCCAGTTTAATTTCAGAATTCTGCAATTTGTTTTCTTGAAAACACGTTCACCTTTCTCATTCTTGCTCCACCATAAGGCCTGTTTACACTGGTAGGTTTTATAGAAAAAAGGACTGGGGGACTGTGTGGGAAGAACTCTCCTGGCTTTCCGTCTTTTGTTTTCCGATTCCCCCCCCCCCCCCCCCTTTCGAAACATGACCAAAACTAACGATGGACATAGCTTCTCATTCAGAAAACGGACCAGTGTAAACAAACAGCCAGGAGAGTTCTTCCCACACAGTCCCCCATTCCTTTTTTCTATTCCTAAAACCTACCGTGTAAACAGGCCTTTACTCTAGTAAACCTTTTTGTTATGTACACAAGTATCAGTCCTGGTGTGCTGGTAATGTGGACACTTAAATTTATGGCCTAGGTGCTGTAATGTAAACAAAGATTACTAATATTAGAAAACCTAGGCATGAAAATAACACAGGGATCTGGAAAATAAAAGTTGATTTTATTGCTACCAGAGATGTAGATCAGTCTTGGTAAATAGATATTATATTTTCTTGTAAATCTTGTAACATTATTGTTTGAAACTATTGTCATGTTTAAATTTTTTTTTTCATTTCCTACAACAATGATAGAGACAGCTTGGATTGATGTTAATAAAAACACACTCCTGATTTTTCAAAGCAACAGATTTGCCAAGCTCTCATAGATTGTAAACTGACTGAATTTACCAGACAAGAACAATTTCAAATCCTAACTACACTGTATATAATTGGCCTGAAGTCTCATAATTTATTTATTTGTCACTTATTAGAGCTGATACCTTGGCAGCTGGAAATCGTAAAGAGCAGGCCGAACAGGCCGCTGCCCGGGCAAAATTGAAATTAAATTTATCCATATCATCCCCCCACCAGCAACAACAAAAATTTATTATTCATTATTAAATGTATTATATTATTATTAATAAATATTCAAATATTATTTGACTTGTGAATTGTGAACTGTTGTGAGCTGTGAACTGCGACTAAAAGGCTGCATTGCAATTTGCTCTGAGATAGAGAGAGGTAGAGAGAGAGAGAGTGAGTGAGACAGGGAGAGAGAAAGAAGCAGTGTAGTGTGTTGAGCACTTCGCTGGCGCTCCATTCTGCTCTGTGGTTGATGTGTTGCTTCTGTAAAGCGCATACAGCATTTTAAATGGATATGTGCTATATAAATGCCATCCATTATTATTATTATTATTTTCAATCTTTCATGTTTTCCTATATTTTCAGGGTCACAGAGGCGCCACAGTCATGTGCCATGGAGTTGGAGGGGCTGCGGTGTGATAAACCAAAATTGAGGATAAGTCTCAGACTGATGTACAGACCACTACAACGGTGTCAAAAAGTTCATGAAGCCTGAGCCTGACATAAAGCACTGGTTTGACAGGTGACATGTTTGCAAAGGTGAATTATTGTTAATGATATTTTAAAATCAAGAACAATGCCCAAGAATATAGAGATTAGCAGGTATTCATCAGGTGCTTGAAATTAAATGGTTTGTTAATGTTGGCAAGCAGTCACTACATACAGTACAGCTGCACACTGCAGAAGGCTCACAAAGAAGTCATGGGATCCAGTAACAGGATAACATTTACTACACAGTCTAATATAAGTAAAATCTGTGTTTTTATAAATTATAAAATTTCATACACCAAGAGGCCAACACAATGTTTTCACATATTGGGAATAAACTAAGCTGAAACTTGAACATTTTATCATGATGTTATTTGTAGCATATTTTTTATTACTATTGATGAGAGTTCAAAAGGACAAAACAATGATTATAGTATCGCTCTTATTACGTGTACATTGTGTAAGGAATGTGCCAAAAATACATATTAATATACTTTTCTAATTTTCAAATCAAACAGTCGTTCAGAATACACTAGCAGTCTTCTGTAGCCAGAAATAGGAACTCAGTTTGGTGAAACTGTGGGCATGCATCATCTCCAACCATTCTACCGGGTTGCAAGCAGCAGCAAAGGAGATGTGGGGCTAGTTCTTGGAAAGCAGCTGTCCATATTGTGGATTGAGTATGTTTATGATCATCTCGCATGAAAGAGAGGGTCTTTACCTTGATCACGAATAAAATTTCAATTTTTTGTTGGAAAAATTATGGAATTTTGTGTCATTTTACTTAACACCGTTGTGCATTATTGTCCTTATCTATACTAATAAAAGTGAAACCTTACGACAATTGCAGCGCGCCTTTCGCTACTCCTCTGTTAAGGCTGATTCGGTGGCCCTCGGATTTTATGCAGCGCTTACTATAGACTGCCGTCGTGTCCCCGGCACAGAAAATAAAAAAATAATTAATAACTCGCAGAACGTTTGTATTAGTTTCTAGGCTGCGACACATTGGCGTTCGATCTATTTTTTCGGCAAATGTACGTAATTGAGATTGGTTCCGGTATCGGGATCATCACACTCACAAAACAACTTCCGGTTAGGACTGGTTTGAATGATGAGATTGAGGATTAGACTTTCAAGTGGGAAACTTTGTGTGTTCTCAATGTGCCTAGACTAGGAAAAAGAAAGGGTATGTAATTGGGAGATTGACGCTGCAGGGCCAAAAGTACAGGTTTGTGTTTTCAATATTTAACATCAGAGGATACCAATGCTTCGGACAAGACCGAGAAACCAGACCCAAAGGTGGCATCATCATTCTGGTCCACAACAGCATTGCAGCCAGTGAAATAAAGCTGGACACTCAACAAAGAACAGAAATCATTGGAGCTGAGATCTGTACACCCAACCAAGAAATCCTCATGTATAATGTCTACTGCCCTCCTGACAGAGATCTTTCCCTTTATAACATTCAGGTGCCAGAACTCAACTGTGTTATAGTCGGAGACTTCAACAGCCATTCTCAGAGTTGGGGCTACAACCACCTAGATCCCAGAGGTGAACTGGCAGGCTGATAGCAACCTTCAACTTCTAAATACCCCGGAGGATCCTGACTCCTTCTATTCAAGAAGATGGCTTACCACCACAACCCCTGACCTAGCCTTTACGACCACTGATTTGCACCCATGCTCAACAAGAGAAGTCCAAAATCAACTGGCAGGAAGTGATCATAGACCAATCTTGATCACTGTAAATGATAGCATCCCCCCAGGAGACAGTAATACAGCCCCGAGATGGAACTACAAACGGGCAGATTGGGAGAAATTTGCCAGCTTAACAAACCAATACACCGCATCCATCAACTGCAAGTCAAGCAAGATCAAAATATCAAGTCAGCTATTCACAGAAGCCATCTACAGAGCAGCAAAGGAAACAATACCAAGAGGTGCAAGGAAAGAATACATTCCATACTGGTCAGAAGAACTAGAAGATCTGCACAACCAAGTCAGCCAAGCAAGAGATACAACAGAAAATGATCCTTCAATAGAGGACAACATCAAACTCAAAGCACTCACAGCAAAACTAAGAAGGAACACGCTGGCTGAAATAAGAAACAGTTGGCATGAAAAAACAGGGAGTCTGAACTTTGAGAAGGATGGGTCCAAACTATGGAAGCTAACCAAGTCCCTCAACAAAGAACCCAACAGATATGCCCCGATAACTATTGACAAAGAAGGCAACCTCCTATCTGGAAAGGCAGCTGCACAAGAACTCTTGAAACAGTTCCAGTCTGTTGGCAACGCAGATGTAGACGATGATAAAGAACAGGAACTACAAGCAAACATACAGGACTTGGAAGACAGCCAACCAGAACAGCCAGAGGAGAACACAATGACCAGCTCACTCACCACGGAGGAACTGAACACTGCCCTCCAGAAACTGAAACCAAAACAAGCCCCCGATCCAGACGAAGTAACAAATGATATGTTGATTCACCTTGGACAGAATGCTAAGAAGAAACTGCTGGCCCTCTTCAACTCCACTTGGAAATATGGCAGAATTCCTGTGGCCAGTTTCATGAAAAGTGCCCAGCCCATGGGACAGAAGTTGGTGCCTAAACGGTCTGGGCGCGCCCAACTGGGCGGGTACTTGTTGTAATCCAAGGGCGCGTTTCATGAAATGTACCCACACTTGTGCCCAAGAGGGCGCTTGCTCAGCTGATTGTTACACACTTATTTTTAGAAACTGGCATCATGTGGCCAGTGTTGAATTGTGGTGAAACTCTTCACGGCAACACAAAGTTAAAGGTCCTCGTAACTTTGTGCCATGTAAATTAGGATAATCTAATCTTAACTCGTTTAAAAAAAACAATAAATTAATCAGAAAGACTACACATTATGTTACAAAGGTGAGAATTCGACTCGGAAAGTGCATGCGATTAAAATTCGTCAGTTGGTTAGGGGTTTTGCCGTGAAGAAACAAGCCTTGAGTAAGAACACTGTGCGCTGGCTACGTCTAGGCCGCGCGCCGTGGTTGGATGTAAAATGTGAATATTCCCCATTAACCTAGATCAAAATGCTGACCTTCACTAAGCATTGGGTAGTAGAGGAAAAGAAAGAAAGGTGTGTTCTCCACACACATTGTGTGTTGTGCCGCACCAAATATTGAAGCTTGATTTCACCCTCTTTGCACACAGTGTATTGTCACTTCACACAAACACACAAAAGTTCAAAGGACACATTTTAGGGCGGCGGTAAAAAAAAAAAAAAGTTCTCGTACGAATGTTTACGTTCGGAAACGATCAAATACGAGAGTTAGGTGAGAACACGAATCGGCGAGATCCAAAGATCGTGAATGGCACGAGAGTTAACGAAAGCTGACCTCTGGTGTCAACGCGGAGCAACTCAGTTCAACCAAAAACTGGAGATACAACTTTGTCATACTAATAGGACGATTCGGTTGGGTACTGTACATTTTAGGAATTTAAAATTTTTTAGTGTTTGAGATGATCTAAGATGTAATAATGATACATAGACAGTCAAAAGATCAGTTAAATATGTTGGTGTTTTTTGGTGTTAGCGTTTTTGTATAGACATTATTTGTGACACAAGATGGACTTACGCTTTTTCTATAACTAGTTTCTCCAGATGACTCGAGGAATTCACAGAATGTGATTTTTGAAATTGAGTTTCGAACAGCAATGTGTAAATTGAGACGGAGATCGAAATTTCCTGTCATATTTCTTAATTCTGGTCGAACGAAATCTATGTTTTTTGTGTGTTTTTTTTGGCTAAAAATTTCGGAACATTTTCTCTATCCAGCTCAGTAGTGGCTCAAAATCAACAAAAGCATTAAAAAGGTAGTGAAGATCAAGACCTTTCAAAATATGCCCATGCACAACTGCACCTCTTTCAATGCATAATATGATATTTTGTAGAATTTACGGCCCAGTGTTAAAAAGCCTTTCAAGATTACGTTGGACGCCTTACTTCCTTTATCACATGATATTTTCCGATTCACACAACCTATTTTTCACAGATGAAATAGCGGTCTACGTCACATATATAATCATCCAATAATCCACGAGCGGCTCTCATTAGCACACAGTGTTGTTTACCATAACGGTTATTGGGTTCGTCCCGAGGAAACATTTTGCGCTTCATCGAAGACTCGATTTCTGCCCCATCGTCATTCCAAATAAACTTTCCTTCTTCTTCTAAATCGTCTAGTCCAATCCATGCAGCGCTTCCAATGGTCAAAATAATATCCTTCAATATTTCGAACTTGTCCATGTTTTTACTGGTGTAGAGTTGACTGTCCATGCTACGACACGCCGCAAGAGCATCTGTGTAGTTCATTTTAGTGTCACAGTGGAACAACCAGACATCTGTGTTGTTGTAGGTTTGTAACTCAAAGCCTGGTGTGTGTTTACAGAGAGAGGTGGAATAGAGCTCACCCTCTGCAGTGTTGGGTGCGGGTTCTGATGTTCTTGTCCATTGGCCAGCGGTACATAACCCAGTGACCTCATTGTACATAACGCTTTGGCAAGATACTGGATACCTTTGGAAATTTTGAAAAAAAAAAAAAAATAGATGAGGTGGAATTTGATAAATGTGAGTGAATCTGGCGAAATCGGGCTCAAAGTGAAAGACCAAATTCCACAAATTTACCAAATTTACAAAGGTATTAAAAATTTCAACCCAAGCACAGTTTCACCAGATCCACTCATAAAATAATATGGAATCACTGGAATCATGAGTTCATCCGTACCATTCCCTCCCCCTCCTACCTCACCCAACCCCCCGTCCCCCCCCCCCCCAAAAAAAAACAAACCAGCCGACCGGCGCTGCACTGTGGCGACGAATTGCCTGCTCCAGTTATAACTGGGCTGCAATGGCACAAAGGCAAATTTCCCAAATGGGATTAAAGAGTTACACAAATACAAATACAAAATTAATACAAATGACAAGGCTTTGGGTTGTCGAAAAAAAACAACAACAACAGGGTTTCAAAGAAAACTGAGACCCACCTGTTCAGATAGATAGTTAAGTCGGATCTGGTAATGTGTAATCGTATTGAATTTAATTTCAGACATTTTATTCATGAACAACATTTTGTATATACATAGAAAAGATACTTGTCACGAGTGGAGTGAGTGCAATTAAGGGGATTGCTACAGAGCGGGTGTAGAGTAAGAAGGACTCACAGTAGACAGCAAGTTAAGCGTGCTGTTGTGAGTAGTGGGGGGGGGGGTCTGAAGGAGGCGAAAGCGCTGTATAACTATCACTGCAAGTTAGAAGGCCCGACGGAGCGGACCTGTGAATAAGAGCCTATCGGGCGGACATAAAGTGAGCAGTCGAGAAGACTAGTGGAAGAGTCTTTCCAGTAATGACTGGTATGTAGAACGTTGATTGATTATTATGATTGATGTATTATATTATATTCGTCTATTACCATGATGTGAATAAGTATATGTGAGGAATGTGGAAGTCCTTGATATTGGATATAGCAATGTGCGCCATGAGCGATAGATGAAAGTGAGTCATGGATCTGTAGCGCGAGTGAGTAGTGTGTACTCCGATGGAGGTGTGTTACCGTAAGATGTGTGGTGAGTGAAAGGTGAACTAGTGTGTGTACGCTTCATGGGTTGTAAGGAGAGGTGGAGTGAATAGAAATGGTAGGGTATTATACCAATGTAATGTTATTCTTGTAGGTGTCGAGGACGGGCCGAAGAGCCACCTCGATGAGCACAAGTGATAGGCCAGCATAGGGCCGGAGGCCGTGCATAGGCCAGAAGTGAGACTGTCGGGGCAGGACAGTAGAGGCACATAAAGTCGTGGCAGTCAGGCCACGGACAGGGACGTAGATATGAGAGTGAATGAGATACTATATTGTTGCCATGTTGATAGGCTAGTGAACTGATACTATGTTGTTGCCATGTTGATGGCTATGGAAATAATAATGTGTTATTGCCCTGCTGAGGTGCTAGGGGAGTGTTAAGGTGTATGACAATAGGAAGGGGATATTGAGAGACTGCGGTGCCAGTAAATTATTAATGTACTATTAAGACCCTGAGGGGAGAGGCTGAGGCCGAAGTGCCTTTAGGAGTAACTACCGGATTGTGGATCCGAGGGAGAGTGTGTGTGAGAATAAGGCCGTTGTACGGCAGTCATTTCAATAATATAATGTATGTAATTGCGCTATTATATGTATAATTATGTTTAATAAATGTGTGAGTCTGATGGGTTGTTTTGTTAAGTGTTAAACTTGTTTGTTCGTGATTGTCGTCCTGTCATAAACTATTACATCTCCCAGTCTGGGATTTGTGACAATACTGACGAGCCAAAATCAATCAAAGCCTCAGTTTTGACCTTCATCACCCTTGGCCGATATAATTGCCCCTTTTTCCAGTCTGATCTGTGCCACTTAATTATCGATTTGAGAAATTGGATCACATTTTACGACTGTTTTGATTAGCTAAAATTTAGGCTGGTGGTGCACTGGTTCAAGTTTGTTTTGCCTGCATCTCAGTGTGAAATGTGGTCTAAGTAAGGTAAACACACAATTTGGCGCATCGGCGACACCGAAACAAGTTGTGACTTTAGCTCTTATCTGCTCTAACCTCACTTTTTGAACAACGAAGAAATTCGAAAGTTTAAAGAAAGCGGTTTTAGTATTATGATAAGGTGTTAGAATAAATCGGAACTGTGAAATAGCTCGATAAGCGCCACGGCGCAGATTAAATAGGTGCCAAAGTGTGCATTTGTTATGCCTCTTCAACATACTAAAAATCTCCAGTTTTTCAGAAAATAGAGATAATTTAGAACAAACAAAGTCGTGGAGTGTATTTCCCTAGTTTCGGGCCTGTCAACAAGTGTGTTTAGCTCTTTATTTTAGGAGCTTGGCTACCCCTGACATTCCCACCTCACTTTTCTTCTCTATTATTTTTCTTGTTCTTGTTTCTATGTGGTTAGGGATTCAGTTTTTTACAATTTTGCACGAGTCTTTTTCCGCCTGCTCTTCTCGACTTTCAACCGCCAAGATATATTTAACGTGCACAAAGTGCACACGGGCCGTCCCAGTTTTTTCACCTAAATCCCAGAAGTCTAGGTGCTGGATCCTTCTTACCTACCATAGAACCAGGGACAGGAGCCCCCCCCCCCCAAAAAAAAAAAAAAAAAATTAAGAATTTCAGCAAGCCTGTACCGACCGGAGATCCAACAGATACCTTCGCTATGAGGGTCCAGCATCTTGACTCTGGACCAGCGTGTCTCATGGTTTGAATGTTCCCATGAAAACTGTCTTTGGTCGTCTGGCTGAATGGAATTCTATGCAGACTCAGTCACAACAGAACCAGAACACACTTGACTCTGTGTTTCCATCAGCCTCAATGTAGGTGAACTTTTCGTATCTCTGGCTTTTAGTTGCGACTTTAGTTCTTGTTTCTTTTGTTTCCTTTTTCTTCATTTCTTATTTTTTTAACTGGACATTTTTTAAATATGTATAAAACGTACAACAAATGCACACTTTGACATTTGTTGAAAATGTGTGGTGTGGCACTTGTCAAACTGTTTCATGGTTCCCATTTATTTTAGATCCATATCATCAATGAAATTAGTGTTCTAGAATGGTACTTTTAACCAATCAAATCGTTTAATTTTACACCCCTGTATTGCCAGATCCAATGAATTCAACCTTCCAGAGAGGTACCTTTAACCAATCAAATCCTTTAAATGTTCACCTCTGTATTGCCAGAGCCAATGAAATCAGCCTTCCAGAAAGGTACATTTTGTTGAGGTTTCCAACGCAATTTAAACTCTAAATATCAAACTGTATATGGTTACACCTCAAAATCCCATGACAGAACATAGAAATATCTCATACATTAGTGATAGGGTTTAACAAAGGCAACAACAACATAATTAAAGACCAACGTTAGACTGAACTATAGCTACCACATACTTGGCTATACAACTGGCTGCACAAGAAATCAGAGATCGGTCGGTCCAGCCATTCGAGAGACGTTTGGGACCTGCAGAGGGATTAGGTCTCCATGTAAATTCTTTGCCGATTTGCTGGACCAGCGAGCCCTGAAGTATGAAAACCGCTGAAAAGAAAACAGGAGAATGCAGTGCACGAAATGGGGACATACAATATACTCAATAATTATGTATTTGTGTGACATGAGTTTGCCGTGGCTTCCATGTAATATCTGTTTTTCCAGTGAAGATTTGAAGAAACACAAGATCTATGGCGACAACTGAAATCCAGACGGGGAAAGAAAGTGAGAGATAGAGAGTAAGAAAGAGACGGAAAGAAAGACAGACGGACAGACAGAGAGAGAGAAAGAGAGAGAGAGAGAGAGAGAGAGAGAGAGAGAGAGAGAGAAAGAGAAAAGGATAAAGAAGAAGATAAAGGTAACGATATGTTCAATTTAGATTAGCTTATAAATCTAAGACGAATTCGTCTCTGTTGATTATCGTTATAAAGAGATTTAAATTTTGTTTTTCAAATTCCAGACAAAAGAAAAAAAAAAGCAACAACAACAGTATATATCTCTATTAATTGACTGAATATCCTAAGCTGCGGAATTTGTAGTCGGAAGCGTGTTTTACATCATCTAAAACCACAATCACTGATGAGACTGACCTAGATAGTGACGTACCTGAAAAAGCCCAGTATTGTTTCCACCACATTTTTCTCATTTGAATCATCGTGTTATTCCCAAATAGTATGCCGTGTCCTCACAGTGGCACCGCACTACTGAGCTATGCCGTGCAATGGCTCTCCAGTCTGTTCGAACCAAGACTTCGGTCTCAACAAAAACCTGATATGTAATTATGGTAAACAAAGTTGTCAAGAGAACCCAGGTTCGCCATAAAGATAGACTTGAAACTCACATCTCTGTTTGGATCAGTTCTGATCAATTCCAACAAGGATTATCAAATAGGAGGCTCTTGGCTATCAATGTAGGAAATTCAAACTTAAGGACGAAAATTCTAGACAGGGGAGGAATAGGGGTTGGGGTGAGGGGGCTGAGGGGTCAGAGACAGGACGTGCACCAAAAAGTGGGAGGGAATGTATTCAGTTCACTGCACAATGCAAAACTATGTTAACATTAAATGAAATACCAAGATAGACAACTATTACAATCCAAGAGCACCAGAATAATACACAAAGCAAACAGAGAAAAATCGTTTTTGCCCTCCGTAATTCGCCTCAACAAGACATTACAGTTAGACTTCGAGCTTCCATACATTGGCAGACGCGCTTTTGTGCTGCTGAGCAAGCATGACGTTGCAGGTAAGTAAACATATTTTGTTTCGATTCTAAACATTACATGTCCTATGTCACAAATCCCAGACTGGGAGATGTAATAGTTTATGACAGGACGACAATCACGAACAAACAAGTTTAACACTTAACAAAACAACCCATCAGGCTCACACATTTATTAAACATAATTATACATATAATAGCGCAGTTACATACATTGTATTATTGAAATGAACTGCCGTACCACGGCCTTACTCTCACACACACTCTCCCTCGGATCCACAATCCGGTAGTTAATCCTAAAGGCACTTCGGCCTCAGCCTCTCCCCTCAGGGTCTTAATAGTACATTAATGATTCACTGGCACCGCAGTCTCTCAATATCACCTCCCTATTGTCATACAACTTATCAGTTCACTCGCCCATCATCATGGCAATAATATAGTATCTCATTCACTCTCATATCTACGTCCCTGTCCGTGGCCTGACTGCCACGACTTTATGTGCCTCTACTGTCCTGCCCCGACAGTCTCACTTCTGGCCTATGTATGGCCTCCGGCCCTATGCTGGCCTACCACTTGTGCTCATCGAGGTGGCTCTTCGGCCCGTCCCCGACACCTACAAGAATAACATTACATTGGTATAATACCCTACCATTTCTATTCACTCCACCTCTCCTTACAATCCATGAAGCGTACACACACTAGTTCACCTTTCACTCACCACACATCTTACGGTAACACACCTCCATCGGAGTACACACTACTCACTCGCGCTACAAATCCATGAACTCACTTTCATCTATCGCTCGTGGCGCACATTGCTATCCCCAATATCAAGGACTTCCACATTCCTCACATATACTTATTCACATCATGGTAATAGACGAATATAATATAATACATCAATCATAATAATCAATCAACGTTCTACATACCAGTCATTACTGGAAAGACTCTTCCACTAGTCTTCTCGACTGCTTCCTTTATGTCCGCCCGATGGGCTCTTATTCACAGGTCCGCTCCGTAGGGCCTTCTAACTTGCAGTGATAGTTATACAGCGCTTTCGCCTCCTTCAGACCCCCCCACTACTCACAACAGCACGCTTAACTTGCTGTCTACTGTGAGCCCTTCTTACTCTACACCCGCTCTGTAGCAATCCCCTTAATTGCACTCACTCCACTCGTGACATCATCCCCCACCCCAAAAAAATTAATGCAATTAATTTCAAATCGCATCAAGATGACTGTTAACGAGTGAGCGTGAGCAATACCTACACCAAAAAAACTGACCTAGCAGTTCCCCTAGTATATAAAATACCGAAATCAGGGGAAAATATGGGGACCAATATGGCCTGCAATATGCATATATGTGTCACATCATGAATAGCTAACTAACCACAATACTTAATACAGAATCAAAAACCATTCAACCTATCAACCATTCTTCATATCATATTTATAATGTCAATATTTTAAAGTCGACTCATTCACACAGATCCTGTCAATGTTCCTGTTCTCCGATGTATAAGCTCCTGAAATCTTGCCCTAGGCTCGACTAAGGTAGTCGGCGATATGATTGCTGGTTCCTGGAATTGGTTGAATAACGAAGGTATACGGCTGCAAAGCCAATGCCCATCTAGACAAGCGTGGGCTGGACGAACGATTCTTCGACAAAAATGTCAGTGGCTTGTGGTCTGTCTGGATACAAAATTCTCGTCCCATGAGATAACGTCCCAATTTCTGGACGGACCACACAATGGCAAGACACTCACGCTCTATCACAGAGTACTTTCTTTCTCTCTGCAATAACTTCCTACTGACATAACATACAGGATGGAGACATTCGTTCTTCTCCTGTAGAAGACAAGCGCCGACACCAGAGTCCGACGCATCCGTTCTGAGGATAAAATTAGATCGAAAATCGGGTAATATCAGAATGGGTGACGATGATAATGCTGTCACCAAATTATCAAATGATGTCTGACATTCAGACGTCCACTGGACCTTATCGGGTTGTCCCTTCTTAGTAAGGTCAGTAAGAGAAGATGACAAGGAGGAAAAATTTGGAATGAACTTTCTGTAATAATTTAAAATTCCCACTAAGCTTCTGACTTGTTTCTTTGTTTTAGGGATTTGCAACCCTACTAACTTGTCAATTTTTGTTACTTCAGGTCTCTGAACACCTCTACCCACGATATGTCCTAAGAATATTATCTCTGGACATGCCAAATCCATCTTTGCGGGTTTAGCAGTTAACCCAAACTGGCGTAATCGTTGAAAAATTACTGTTAGTGTCTGAATATGATCAGACCATGTCGACGTATGGCATGCTATATCGTCAAAGAATGACACGACATTAGGTATGTCCTTCAACACTAATCTCATTAATCGTGCAAACGTCGCTGGCGCGTTTACCAACCCAAATGGCATGACCTTAAATTGGAATAATCCCATGGGCGTTTGGAACGCCGTGTATTGTTTAGACTCCTCAGTAAGCGGGATTTCCCAATAACCTTTCGTTAAATCTATCTTGGAAAACCACGTGGACCCGGCCAATGAAGCTATTAATTCCTCCTGAAACGGAATAGGCTCCCTATCGCCTACCGTAATAGTGTTCAATCTTCGAAAATCAATACAGAACCGCACCGATCCATCAAGTTTTTTCACGAGGACGATGGGTGATGAATACGGCGATGTTGATGGTTCTATCACATCTAACTTCAACATTGACTCAACTTCCTTTATGACTCTATCTCTCGAAGAAAAAGGCAACGGATACGGTCTAAGAAATACTGGCTTATCCGAAGTCAACTTTATTTGGTGCTGGATCACCGTAGTGCGACCCGGCAAATCCGTAACAACATCCGGGAATGACGCTAACAGGGTCTTAAGTTCCCTACTCCTTGAACTCGTAAGGTCAGGGTTAATTTTTACGTCCCTGTAACCTTGTGTCGGAGTTAACTCCGGCAATTGAATTTGTAACTCTTCCTGCGCCTCGGTGTCGCTTACGTCACAGTCCAACTGGTCTACGACCCCCGTACAAGCAGTAGAGAAGACAGTCTCCTCTGGTCTTGTCTGTGCACACAGATACTGTGGTCTCTCATAAAATCTCTGTAGCATATTAACATGGAAAACCTTACTCGTTCCATCAATGTGGATAGCATAATCTACCTTTGAAACAACTCGCTCAATAACATAAGGGCCTTTCCATGTCATCAATAACTTATTATGGTCCGTAGGTAACAACAACAGAACCTTGTCTCCTGGCTTAAAAATTCTCAGTTTGGAACCTCTATCTTTATAGTCTTTTGCTCCTTTCGAAGCGATACCAGAAGCTTCTTCTGCTATAGTGCGCGCTGAAGATAGTCTTTCTCTTAAATCAACAAGGTACTGAAACACCGAAACCTGCTCATCGTCTCCCGATGATGGCGACGTCATCATGTCCCGAAGAACATCAGTTGGGCCCCTAGGACTACGACCGTACATCATTTCGAACGGCGAGAATCCCGTTGACTCCTGCCGTACCTCTCTGTACGCGAATAACACTGCAGGGATATATCTATCCCAATCTTTAGGGCGATCAGCAGCTACCTTACGCAGCATCGACTTTAACGTCGAGTTCAATCTCTCGCACATGCCATTAGCCTGCGGATGATAAGGGGTGGTAGTGATGGGTTGTATGCTGAATAAGCGGAACAATTCCTTCATCATCTGCGACGTAAATTGCGCGCCCCTATCAGACAGAATTTGCTCTGGTATTCCTACCCTAGCGAAAATTGCAAACAACGCTTCCGCGACTGCCTCAGACGTTATGGTCCGCAGAGGAACCGCCTCTGGCCATCTCGTAGCATTACATATGACCGTTAAGAAAAATCGATTCCCCCTATCGGTAGCTGGGTGAATGGGGCCAACAAGGTCTATCGAGACCTTTTTAAACGGTTCCGAGACCGTGGGGATCTTCTGAAGAGGAGCCTGGGGTGTACGACCCTTATGCGTCGTCTTTTGGCACGCACTGCACGTCTTACAATAGACTTGCACATCTCTGTGGACCGATGGCCAGTAAAAATTTTTAAGAACCCTTTCTTTGGTTCTAGCTATCCCCATATGACCCGCTAATGGGACATCATGTGCCAAATGCAATACTGTTGCGATCAGCAACGCTGGCACAACGACCTGCTTTAAAATGGAGGCCACCGTTACATACTTACGGAATAGAATGCCCGCCTGAACAACAAAGGAGGACGACCCGTTCTTATATCTCCTCGTTTTCTCGGTTCGCGCTTCCCCAAAGCATGGGTTTAATGATGGGTCCTCCCTTTGTAATTTCGCCAAGCGCTCTGGCGTGATATCTAGGTTGACCGCTGGCGTAGCCAAAGGTCTAATCTTATCTTTATCAGCTACCCGTCGACGTGTTTCGACCGCGGCGCAAAAGTCAATACCTTTTGATTGCGACCATGCTTGCACGTTCTCATCGGAAGGGGAAACGACCCGTGCTACATTCCCAATGATGAGCTGGGCGCCTGGAAAACAACCAACGACTGCTTCGACTTCCCCGCTAAGGAAAGGTGTATCTATCATTATTCTTGCCATGGGTAATTTCTCAATGGCCCCCGAAAATTGGATGCACGGGACAGTCTCACCTGTAAGCTGTGAATCCCGAATGCAGTCTCTATGCACTCCCACAACGGTAGATCCTGTATCTCGTAAAACCGAGACCGGTTCGTCCCCAACAAACCCCGGATAAACCCTAAGACCACCTCCTGTATGACATGAATTTATAACGGGGATCTTTCTCCCACAAGGTAAAACACCGGAAGATAATAACTTCTCACAACTGGGACACTTAGAATACTGTCTGCCTCCGTTGACCGATGTAACACACGCAGCCGCATGATGAAATTTATTTGGGGAACATGGACTGGAGCTACTGTCCACGTTCGCCGCTATCCTACCTGCAGGGCAGTTCACGCTGATGTGATCTGCTCTTCCGCAGTTCCAACACTTCGCGGCCCTACACTCGCGCGAAAAGTGACCCACGCGTCCGCAAGTCCAACACTCCGCTCCCTGTGCTGCCCTAGGCCTGGGTCCCCGTGACCCCTCGCGACCGGAACTAGAGTCCCTATGCCGTCGGTCATCGGCAAAGGTCACAACTCGCCCCCGGCCCTTACCGCGACCTAACCCTCCTGCTCGGTCAAACTTACCGGATCCATATGCCGGTGATTGGTGATAGCCCCTACGCTGCCCCTGGGCTTGCCCGCTATAGGCACCACGCTGACGCGACCTGTCCCCAAGTCCTGCCGGCGACCCCTCGACAACGGCGACGTACCCAGCATCTTGGACGTACGCCCTGGCGACTGGTTTGGACGGATGCGCCGTACGGTATGCCTCCGCCAACTTAGACGCCTCCTGCACCGTCGCGGGTTCGTTCTCTTTCAGGAAAGCCACCAGATCTTTGTGGCACGACGCGTACAGCTGGTCACGGATCATTAAGTCTTTCAGTTTAGCAAAATCCGCGCCCACATGCGCCAAGTCTACCCAGTTCGCGAAATACTCCGTTAGTCTCGCGACGAAGGCAGCAAAGTCCTCCCTGGTATCTGCACGTGCTCGCCTAAACTGCTCCCGGAAATATTCCTCGGTACGCGCAAATCGGCGAAGCAGCAAAGCCTTCAGCTTATCGTAATCTTGCACGTCTTCGCGCTGTAGCTCTTTAAAGTAGGTTAACGCTCGCCCCTGCAACAGAGACGCCAGGTACGTGGCCCATAATTCCTTATTTTCCCCCCATTGCAATTGTGCGTTCAGTTCGAACCTGTAAAGGAAGGCGTCTATGTCGTCCTTCCGGTCGTCGAACGTAGGGAGCTTAATCCTAACGCCACCTTTATTGTGTACCTGCCGCTCAGCTGTTTCCGTTGGCGTATTCTTCTTGAGTTCTAACTCCGCAATCTTTACTTGCGCCTCTATCTCCTTTAACTTTATCTCCCTCTCCTGTTGCAACTCCTTTAACTTAAACTCTCTTTCCTCTTCCTTATCCTTAGCCTCTCTCTCCTGCTCCTGAGCCTTAGCCTCTTTTTCTCGCTCTCTATCCTTAGCACGCTCATCGCGCAAATCCGCCTGCTGTTCTTTAATCCAGCCGCGTAGCTCTTCTCCCTCCAGGCCAAGTTCCTTACCCAACTTCATTAGTTGTTGGAGTTCCGCCATTTCACAGATTATGGTTATGGTATGTATACTATGAAAACGGCTACCCTGTCGGTATGATCACTAGCAACACGACCAGAGACCCGAGATCACACCAGATATAACAATACCCAATTGTCTCAAATACAATTCAGAAATTTACGTACTTCCTAACTAATTCTATATTTATAAAATGTATTGCCCTATTAATAATAAGAAAGAGTAGAAAAGACAATAATAAGGAAATTCAGTAGAGGGACCACAAGTACGTCAAGGACAACGAACCAGACTAGGACAAAGCTTCTACAAAAAAAAAACTATAATGGAAAAAAAGAATGCAACCTAACTACGCCAATTACACTACACGGTACAAACAAGAACAGAGTCTGAAAAAAAAGAACGTATCTACAGATAGGGAAGAGAAGGACAAGAGAAACGTCTTCCTAAAACAACGAGGAAGATGGAACGGCACAATCTAAACAAAAATACAGGTCCCTACAGAACTGTTCACTGTGATGAACGAAGTTCCAAATTTAGCCCACCTCCCGAAGAGGACAAACTACGCTCACCACAGCAAACCCGCGCCACCGCCCGTACAACCTATAACGACAACAAAAACAGCAAAAACAGGGAAAAAGACAGATTAAAGGAACAGCCCACAATCCAGGGCACAAAATTTTCACTTAACTTTTCTGACTACAACCTCTCCCCTTGTCTCGGAGCTCTGGCTGCTTGTCTCTCCAGGCTGCACGCACACTCTGCAGAAATTTAAGTACACATTAATACATATTCATCAAAATACATGCATCAATACATATTATAATTCATAAACATACATAAATCATATCATCGTGAAATTTCCATTCATCCCACGAACAAGGACAACAGCACAAATTCCTAGCACAACAGAAAAACAACTAGATATAACGAATACACAATGTCAAAATGACCACAGGTAAACAGGACGAGCCCCCAGTGTCACAACGGACGAGCCCCCAGTGTCACAAATCCCAGACTGGGAGATGTAATAGTTTATGACAGGACGACAATCACGAACAAACAAGTTTAACACTTAACAAAACAACCCATCAGGCTCACACATTTATTAAACATAATTATACATATAATAGCGCAGTTACATACATTGTATTATTGAAATGAACTGCCGTACAACGGCCTTACTCTCACACACACTCTCCCTCGGATCCACAATCCGGTAGTTACTCCTAAAGGCACTTCGGCCTCAGCCTCTCCCCTCAGGGTCTTAATAGTACATTAATGATTCACTGGCACCGCAGTCTCTCAATATCACCTCCCTATTGTCATACAACTTATCAGTTCACTCGCCCATCATCATGGCAATAATATAGTATCTCATTCACTCTCATATCTACGTCCCTGTCCGTGGCCTGACTGCCACGACTTTATGTGCCTCTACTGTCCTGCCCCGACAGTCTCACTTCTGGCCTATGTATGGCCTCCGGCCCTATGCTGGCCTACCACTTGTGCTCATCGAGGTGGCTCTTCGGCCCGTCCCCGACACCTACAAGAATAACATTACATTGGTATAATACCCTACCATTTCTATTCACTCCACCTCTCCTTACAATCCATGAAGCGTACACACACTAGTTCACCTTTCACTCACCACACATCTTACGGTAACACACCTCCATCGGAGTACACACTACTCACTCGCGCTACAAATCCATGAACTCACTTTCATCTATCGCTCGTGGCGCACATTGCTATCCCCAATATCAAGGACTTCCACATTCCTCACATATACTTATTCACATCATGGTAATAGACGAATATAATATAATACATCAATCATAATAATCAATCAACGTTCTACATACCAGTCATTACTGGAAAGACTCTTCCACTAGTCTTCTCGACTGCTTCCTTTATGTCCGCCCGATGGGCTCTTATTCACAGGTCCGCTCCGTAGGGCCTTCTAACTTGCAGTGATAGTTATACAGCGCTTTCGCCTCCTTCAGACCCCCCCACTACTCACAACAGCACGCTTAACTTGCTGTCTACTGTGAGCCCTTCTTACTCTACACCCGCTCTGTAGCAATCCCCTTAATTGCACTCACTCCACTCGTGACATCCTATTGAAATCTTTTATTGTTCGATTGTTATATCTGTTCCATTTGTCTTTTTTTCTGTTGTTGTTTTTTCTTTGATAAAGGCGATAGCAGAAATAGCGAACATTTTCTGTCTTCTGTTTTAGTTTGCATTGTATCGTTTAATTGGGTATTCTTTCTTATGCGGGGCTTTGCTACATACAACTTTTTCTTTTTGCCCCATTTTGACGTTGCTTAGAGCCATGCTGCGACCCCATAGTTTTTCTGTGGTTTTTATAATATTTCGTCAATTACGGCTAGATCCGTGTCACATTGTACATGTTACTACGTGTAACTGAGTTATGATATGTTTTTGTAATAACACGTAGGATGTGTTTATTATGTATTTGCTCTTAAAGGCGCTGTAATAGTGCATTTCCCTCTTTGAATTATAAAGTGATTCTGTCTTATCTTATAAAGTGATCCTTAATTAACAGTTCATATTTTATTACATAAATTGTTTCAATCATCACCACCGTAAAGGTATAATGGTGAAAAAAGTTATTAGATGACAATCCAAAATGGTGGAAAAATTGAGGAATATGCTGGGAAGAAAAGGGTATGTGATTTGGGGCTTTGAGAACCATTGCTCTGCAAGACAGGGAGTGCCTTTTTTCAGCAGTGGAATGACTGGTGAATGCATAGTTTTTTTTTCTTTCATTGTTTCCTGTAGGGGCCATCCATAAGGTACGTATTTTCGATTCTGGGGATTTTCGACTCTCCTACTACCTCCCCCCTCCCCAGCGCCCATAAACGCCTTTAACACGCTTGATTTCACCCTTTCGTCCACGTCATGTTGCGAGTGTATTAGTAGAGTGAATATCTGTGGGAAAGCCCTTGGTATTCTGAAACAGCAAGTGACCTTTTACAATACGCTACTAGACCATTTCATCAGAAATATATTCGAGGATTGGCAACCAGAATGTTTTATATTCAAAATGATCCAACTGAGAAAAATGTGTTTGAAATTTGTAACCTTAATGAAAATTCAAATGATGGCAAACACTTTCGGTCGATACAAAAGCGATTAGCTTGCTGTTTCAGAATACAAGGGCTTTCCCAGAAATATTCACAATTCTAATGGGCCAATGCTCGCAACATGGCCGCTATCATTAAGGCGCATCATAAAATCCGAACTCAAACTCAAACTCCCTTTAGATTTGAATTCCACCCATGAGAGCCATGTTCTCCCCTTTTGAGAATCATTAATCTCTAGGATACGTTCAGTTGTTCTCTTTTACCCAACACATCATTATGACGTCAACGTATGGGTTCAATGCTTTCAGGTGCGTTGGTAAAAACCATCCCGCAGCTCGCTGCTCAGTGCTGAAGGGACTTAATTAGATAAGGGTGCACTCGATATTGTTGTGAACAGTTCCATTTCTTTTGAAACTGCATTTGATTTTAAAATAATTTTCTAGTTTCTTGCCCTCCGGCAACAAGGATTAAGAGGACGGAACATAAATATGAACGTAATTGTGTAGAGGAAGTTCGATATGTCCCCGTTGACAATCTTTAAAAGACAGGCGAGCGTGACCTGAATTAATAGAATATACCTTTTTCAAATAGAATTAAGGTCCAGGGTCCATTATATTAAGGGAATCAGCCCGAGACTGGATTGAGTTCAAGATCAAAGCTGGGACGTTGTTAAGAGTTGGAACAGAGGGAGAATACCGAATGATACAGTAAAATTAAGGCAAAATTCAACTCGGATCCGAGCTGTATGAGCTGTGGTAGGTCTTGTCGGGAGAGTTTTTGTTTTTAAATTTATCATAATATAGATTTTTCAGTTCATTTAGTTCTCCCAGGGTGCTCTCTCTTGGCTCTTCTTACTGTTTTTGTTGGACTGCCGTTCCAGAGAGCTCAATTTCCTGCATTTTTGTCCTTACAGGAGTAGGGCATGGAGGACATTAATGCAAATGGGAGGCTGTATTTGAGAGAGGGAGAGAGAGAGAGAGGAGGAGGACGAGGAGGAGAGAGAGAGGGGGAGAGAGACGGGGAGAGAGAAAGAGCGAGAGGGGGGGGGAGGGAGATTGATAGGCAGGCAGAAACACACACACAGAGAGAGAGAGAGAGAGAAAGAGAGAAAGAGAGAAAGGGAGGAGGAGGAAGAGAAAGTGGAGGGATATGGAGAGAAAGATACACAGAGAGAGAGAGAGAGAGAGAGAGAGAGAGAGACAGGGGGAGACAGAGACAGAAACAGAGAGATAGAGACAGAGAAACACAGAGAGGAACGAGAGAGAGAGAGAGAGAGAGAGAAAGGGAGGAGGAGGAAGAGAAAGTGGAGGGATATGGAGAGAAAGATACACACAGAGAGAGGTGGAAGAGGGAAGAAAAGTTTATACATGGCCAAGCCCAGGAACCTCAACTAATTGATCTGTAATGAATACAGACATGGACAAAGCGCTCAAACCGTGGGCTCAATTATTTGTACAGAGGCTTTTTCCATGCACTGGTGTAGAGGTTCTCAGTGGGGGGGGAGGAGGGCAATTTTGATATGGGCGTGGCCGGGGGGGGGGTGAAAAGGCAGAAAGGGGCGACAAATGGACCAAAATGATGAAATGGGGTGATGAGGAGGAGGAGGAGGAGGAGGGGGGGGGGTGGTGGCGAAATTAGGAATGGAGAACAATGTAGGGACAAATACAGGGCGGTCGCTCACGTGTTCAGCGGCACGCGTAGAAGGGTTTTATCAACAGACACGGTATTTTTCTTTTAGTGCATTTGATAAAGAATGCTTTCTCTTTTATCATGAAAACATCAACACATCTGTTGACATTAACAATGCTTTAAAAATACTTAACATCATAATTTGTATGTAGTCTGTCTTCTTGTTAAAATGTTTTTGTTGAGTTTAAGTAGGGACTGCAAAGAGGGGGGGGGGTGGGGGTGGGGGTGGGGGTGGAGAGAAGGGGTCTGATGACAGAACATTTAGAGCATAAGGGGCGATAGCCTGAGAAAGGTTGAGAACCACTGCACTAGTGCTTATGAACAAAAGAATCAGGGGTAAGTCAGACCAAGGCTGGCGATTGGTGGCTCGCCACCTCAGTGGTGTGGGCAGTAAGTAGACAATGTGATGCCACCAGCTTTGCGCCTACGCCAGCCTTGGTCTGGCTTATCCCTAATTCTTTTGTTCATAGGCGCTAGCGCAGTGGTTCTCAACCTTTCTCAGGCAAACCCCCCCCCCCCGCCCCTGGAACTGGGCAGTGAGATTTGACCTTCTGAGCGTGTCATGACCTTTGATCTTTCAATGGGTCAACGCCTCTCCCCATCCCCGACGAAAAATGTATTCAATTTACATGCAGGGGGGGGGGGGCGTTGGTCTAGAGGTAACGTGTTCACCTCTCATGCCTGAGGTACCGGGGTTCCAATCCCGGTTTGTGCAGGCATGTTGGAATTTTTGGATTTTTCTGGTATGGCAGATAAGATGGAGCACTTAATCTTCTCGGGCGAACAATTCAGATAGCCCGTGTACATGTTGCGCAGGTTAAATATACCTTGGCAGTTGGAAGTCCAAGAAGAACATGCCTAAGAATGCCGGTTGCCTAGGCAAAATGAAGAAAAAAAAGCAATCCTTACCGCTGCCCCCCTCCCCAAAAAATAAAATAAAACACCGACAGGCGCTGCACTGTGGCGACGACACGTTTGCTCCAGTAAATGTTATAACTGGGCGGCAACACAGAAAAAAGTTCTGTCTTTTCTTTTGGCCTAATATTTAAATCAACGGGGATAGAAAAAAAAAATCGAACTCGTTATTCTAAAAAAAACAGCCCAAAATGGAGTTAGATTCGATTCTTACATGGTCATTGGTAATCCGCAGAGGAAATGTTCTGAATAGTGTTGTCTTTGGGTTGGAGATGGGGGTGGGGAGAAGGAAGGGACAGTCCATGGGGGGGGGGGGGTGGCGGTGGTTGGTATCTCTCATTGAGAACAATATGTGAGTGTGTGTGTGTGTGAACGAATACCAAAGCCCTGTCTACCAAAATCTATAGAGAATGTTAGGGAGTTTTAATTACACGTATGAACATTCCTTTGTGCATGTCATGTTACATTTCTTTTTTGTATCTGTAAGCTATATTCAATTTTCTAAAGAAAAAAAAAGAACATTATATCTTTTAAAACCATTGGCTCGCCCATGTGGCTGTTCCGATGTGTGGCATTCAATTGCCAACAATCAATAAAATATATTTTAACTGGATATGTAGACTTTGTGCATATCCGAAGAAGGCACTCTGCTGGCGGATGCATGAACGAATTATTTCCTAACGTGGACCCACAGAGCGTCTTCTCCGCTCCGAAAGAGGCCAAGACCTACAACTTAATTTAAAAACGTTTGTACACATTAAACAAATTTATTAAGATCTATACAAAAAAAAAAGTTTGAAACTTTTACCAATGTAATAATATTAATACGGAACTATTTATTTCTGTTTGTGAAATCCAGAAGCTCTGAATACCCAAGACCCAGTATCCTGAGTCTCGGGAATACCAAACGTGAAGAGATTCCCAAATAGGCCAAGAAAAGGCGCAAAGTGGTCGTTATCGTGCCAAAGCTCTATAAAACCAAAACTCAAATTCAAACCGACAGTCGGACATAACCTTCGGAATCCGTTGCATATTATTTCTACGTTTTGGTGCTTTATAACAGATTTCCACCAGGGGCGAAGCGTGGCCCTCTGCAGAGGGTAATCAGAATTTAAGCTGGTAAGATCCTTATATTAGGACGTCTCGCTACATCATATTCACATAGAAATACATACATGTGACTAAAACAATGAAACGGGTGCTATGCATTGCAAAATCTAAAGAGCTGACTACGCTTGTCAACAGGACAGGAATGCAGCAATAAAATTATTTACAAGCTAAACTAATCTGAAAATACCATTCATTCATACTAACAGACTTATAGAGGCACATTTTTTATCCATTTTTAAAAATATAACGGCAAGTTTTTTTCTTTGTCATAATTATTCATAGCCAGGGATTTTGTTATTCTACTATCTCATAAAGTTTCTCGAAAAGGACCCATTAAGCAGAAAGTGCTTAAGTGGCATCTCTGTGACACAACGATGTGCAGCGATCTCGGAGAAGTGGCTATCTCCGCTGCGGTATAGGTTCGATGACCTATCCAGCGAATTAATGTTCTTGATACGTTCGACTGATTTTGATCACAGTTATATCTAGATCTAGACTATATTGTTATGCTTTGATATCTCTTCTTGTGCATAGAGTAAATTATTCTTAGATTGCCTCAAACGAAGAAAAAACCTGCAAGAACTCTTTCACTCTACTCTTTACCTTTCGAGTAGGATGAAAATGGCCGCATAGTGAAAAGCCTGCATAGGTAAAATCAGGTCAAACTTTGATTATAATCCTATTTTTTCCCCCACTATTCTGCTGCCAGCGGCGCCGCTTCGACGAGTACAGGATGTCATGATTCAGATGTTATTAAAACTCACGCAGAGAGTGAGTTGTTTTTTTACCAGGGCCATGAAAAATTGGCTGGTGGCCTTGAACGGTCCTCGCCAAATTATAGTTGGTGAGTAAATAAATGTAAAGTTAAACGGTTGGATTCACGTTTGTGGGTTTTAATGTTCGTGATTAATAAGTAATGGAGTAGGGGTGAAACAAGGTGGGGACAGTTGACATTGTTAAGTATGACTAGACAAGTTTTTGCACGTTAACTGGCTGGTAGAATAGTGCAGACGTATTACTACAATTAAAATGGTGGGAGGTTTCGACCTATGAGATAGCTGAACTAATTGGGCCAGCGGACTAGCACGCTGGGTAGTTAGATAGTATATAACATCGTGTAACGTTCAGATTAGGCGGAATATAGGCGAGCAGAAGCATCGTGTCGTGAAGTATCTCCGGTTGACCAGTACCTGAACTGTGTGCTTTGAAGACAAGAAGTCCTTGCTAACGGACTGACTGAGCTCTAGAAAGAAAGGTCTGAGTGGGCTGACCTTTGAAAGCCCACGCTGCGCTATTTTGATGTTCGCGCCTACCAGTAGGCGTGAGCAATGGTAATATATTTTATTTGTTCAAGCATAATAGAGATCGGAGATAGAGAGAGAACTACAGCCTCATAGGAAGACTAAGGAAACCCCAGCTGGCACTCGACCACGAGTGTCCTGTATCATAGATCTATTGCCATAGTATGATTAGAATAATATAGCACATTGTTGATGAATTGAATAGTGATTGTGCATAAAATATAGTCTTTTGGCAACTGCTTAAATTACCTACAAGCCGAAGAGTGCTTCTGTAGGCTTTGAACGTACTGGGCTCTCCTAACATTTAAGCCCATATGATTTATGGAGAGTTTGCCTGGCGACTGGCCAGTGGCGACTCAACTGTCACTTTAAATTGATATCTAGTTTCGTATAATATACCTATTTGCTATTGATTGCAGTACCTCCATAGTTACATGAATATCAGTTGGTTAAGTTATTAATTAGAGTTTTTTTTTTGGTTTGGATATATACCCCTATTGTCTTTTGTTTTGTTATTAATATTTATGTAAACTATGGCCTGACCGGCCTGACATATATACGCTCTAGTTATTTAATACTTTTCTTGTGTGGTTGTGTCCGAGTGTGAGTTAGCTGCCTCTCGTGCAGTCGTAACATCCCCAAGACCCTAACTCTGCTCGTGACACAGGATATGCGCAAGCTCGATTCTGGGCGTAGTCAAGTCTTCTTCGTCTTTGTTAATCACTGATTATGGACCAGTTCATAAGGTGTAGGTCCCTATAAAAATGTTTTTCGGTGAGGGGTGTTGGACTATAACAAACGCAAATAGCGAGGTAGAATAGAATGCTGAACGGACTAAATGGACTTGGAGTTGGGCTCGATCTGATAAGCGTAGTAATTCTAGAATTAATATTCGAAGGATAATCACTGACTATTTGATTATGAGGAAGCCTCGCCCCTGATTTCCACAACGTTTTGGTGCTTTATTACAGAGTTCCACAACGCATAGGTGTTTTATCATAGATTTCTACGTTTGTGTGTTTTATAACAGATTTCTACAACGTTCAGTTGTTTTATAACAGATTTCTGCAGCGTTTGGTTGTTTTATTACAGATTTCTACAACATTTAGGGGTTAAATAAATTATATTACATGTTCTATTTTTACTCAAAGATTTCAAAGAACATTTACACAACACCATTTTTGAAACTCATGACTCACTGCGTTGGTTGCTTGTTTCAATAGATGTTGAGCAAAAGTGTGCCTTTTTATTATTGTTATTTCTATAACTAGTGTAGGAAAATATACATGTAATGGCAAAGGGTACTAGTCGGTTCTCTGTCCACCAATGCTTTGTTTCGGTCACTTAAAAAAAAAAAGAAAGATTTTTTAATGTTATATTTAGCTGCATGTTGATTTGTATAGAAAGCCTGACTAACTCTGTTTGATCTAAAATCTAAACACACACACGCCCACACAAATAACATATACACAGACACACACATTCATTTATTCTTGAAATTTGCACACTTAGTATCAAACCATTATGGAATTGTGCCCGTAAATTATAGATCCGTTCCGGTATAAACAGTTTTTCTGAATAACCGGAGTAACGTATAAACGACCCTTTTCTGCATGTCACAAGACAGTGTTGTATCATTAATTCACCGGGTGCTTCACGTCTACCTGCTTTTCAATTCAGATCTTGAAAATGTTTACAATACGTGAAGATTAGTACAGTTTGATCGGTCAGCCATTGCGATAACAACAAATACCCATTGTTGTTTAACAGCCAAGCAGACGAGGAGCGATGGAGTCAGCATAACCTTTTTGCGTCCGGATAAAGAAAAACTTCTGAAACACAGAAAACCGATTAAAAAATGTCCCGAGAAACGGTGAGTTCAAGAGCAGTGAGCAAACATCCCTTTAAATTCGAAACCTTGGGCTTGTTTGACTACAATGTGTTGTAAGTTTGTCTTGTTTGTGCTTTTTAAAATCTATTTAAGATATTGAATTAAATTTCACACCAGGAGATACGTTTTTATTCTTGTGTTATGCTGTGTGTTGTATGTCAATGACGGCAATGATGACGAAAGCGACATTAATTTACAGTAACAATAAATAGGGCGAAGGTAAATTTTTGATATCGATCTTCAAATTATTGCTACCTTCATCTCTTCCTCCTCCCCCTCTCTCTCAGTCGTCTTCTTCTTCTCTCACTCTTTCTCTCTCTCGGCCCCACTATCTTTCTCTGACCTACTCTCTCTCCCTCTCCCTCCCTCTCTCTCTCTCACTCTGTATCTCACTCTCTCTGTCCTACTCTTTCTGTCTCTCCCTGTCTTCTCATTCTCTCTCACTCTTTCTATAACTCTCTCACTCTCTCTCTCTCTATCTATCTCTCTCTCACTCTCTGCCCCTCTCTCTCTGTCTTTCCTAATTCTCGCTCTCTCTCCCGTCCCCCTTTCCTCCCTCTCTCTATCTCTCTTTGCCTTCTAATTCTCTCCCTCTCTCTCTCCGTGTCTCCGTGTTCCTCTTTCTCTTTCTCTCTCTCTCAATTTCTTTCCCTTGCCCACCCTCTCTGTCTCTCAGTTTTAATATTGTAGATATGATTTTCTTCGCAATTCGGTCCACTTATTGCTTTTTACAATTTGCTAAAAACCAAACTTAGAATCAGACCACAGTTTGAGGAATAAAAAGTCAGTTCCATTGGGTTTACTGTGTAATATAAACCTATGTAAAATTTGAAAAAAAACTCTAACAGACGCAAGAAAGCAAACTTTTCAATGGATGATTAGATCTAAGCTTATGCTTGCTTTTATCACACTATTGGTTCTGATAAAGTAAATACCACAAAATGCGTGTCCCACTTAAGATGTGTATTCATGCGTACGACGACGAAAACGAACTCGTCAAAAATCCATCAAGTAGGCTAGTAAAAGAAACAGTAGAAACAGTGTTTCCATGTCTGCGGAAATGGAGTTCTGGTACACATGAACATAATTCTTTCTGTTTCATTACTTAAAGGGTTTCTGACGTTTTTGTTAAGGTTTCCGTTTCCGTAAACACGAAAACCCAACTTTAGGAAGGTTTCATACTGTCAGACACAGTCAGATGCTGGCAGACATGGGGAGCACACTATAATTTCCCATATTCTCTGAGTAAATAAGTTAAGACTCTATCATACTAAGCCCTGTCAGGCACATTCAGTTGCTGGCAGACAAGAAGTGCACGCCATAATTCCCCATATTTTCTGAGTAAATCATACCAAGGCCGACTTCTGCCATACAGTTTCCTACTACTATTATGGTTCCGAAACATGGCAAGTGACAAAAACAATACCAAAAAGCTGCAGACATTCACTAATCGATGTCTCAGAAACATTCTCCACATCTGGTGGCCAGAAGTCATCTCCAATACAGAATTGTGGGACAGGATGAGACAAGCTCCAATTGAAACTGAGATAAAGAAACGGAAATGGTGATGGATCGGCCACACGTTACGAAAGACTGAATCCAACATCACCAGGTATTTATATTCCGTTCTCTTACTTGTAATTCCTTGTTGCCTGAAGGCAAGAAACAAAAACAAAAAAATCATGTAAAAATCAAATGGCGTTTCAAAAGAAACGAAACTGTTCATAACAATATCGAGTGGACTACTTGTTTAAATAAGTCCCTTCAGCACTGAGCAGCGAGCAGTGGAATTGTTTTTTCCAACGTATCTGAAAGCATTGAATCCATACGTTGACGTAGTAATGATGCGTTGGGTAAAGAGAACAACTGTACGTATACTTTTACAGAGCGTTTAAGACCGCACACATGATAAACACATCTTACGTGTTATTACAAAAACATTTCATAACTCAGTTACATGCCGTAACATAATAATGGAAGCTTATTACAATGTGGCACGCATCTAGCTGTAATTAACGAAATATTATAAAAACCACAGAAAAACTGTGGGATCGCAGCAGGGCTCTAACCAACGGCTCTAAGTAACATCAAAATTGGGCAAAAAGAAAAAGTTGTATGTAGCAAAACTCCGCGTGAGAAATAATATCCATACGATACAATGCAAACTAAAACAGAAGACGGAAAATGTTCGATATTTCTGCTATCGCCTTTATCAAAGAAAAAACAACAACAGAAAAAAAGTCAAATGGAACAGATCAAACAATCGAACAATAAAAGATTTCAATAGGACATGTAATGTTTAGAATCGAAACAAAATATGTTTACTTACCTGCAACTTCATGCTTGCTCAGCAGCACAAAAGCGCTTCTGCCAATGTATGGAAGCTCGAAGTCTAGCTGTAATGTCTCGTTGAGGCGAATTACGGAGGGCAAAAACGATCTCTCTCTGTTTGCTTTGTGTATTATTCTGGTGCTCTTGGATTATAATAGTTGTCTATCTTGGTATTTCATTTAATGTTAACATAGTTTTACATTGTGCAGTGAACTGAGTACATTCCCTCCCACTTTTTGGTGCACCTCCTCTGTCTGACCCCTCTCATCCCAACCCCTATTCCTCCGCTGTCTAGAATTTTCGTCTTTAAGTTTGAATTTCCTACATTGCTAGCCAAGAGCCTCCTATTTGATAATCCTTGTTGGAATTGATCAGAACTGATCCAAACAGAGATGTGAGTTTCAAGGCTATCTTTATGGCGGACCTAGGTTCTCTTGACAACTTAGTTTACCATAATTACAATTATCAGGGTTTTGTTAAGACCAAAGTGTAGGTTTCAACAAACTGGAGAGCCATTGCGCGGCATATTCCAACTAGTGCGGTGCCACTGTGAGTACAAGGCATACTATTTGGGAATAACACGATGATTCAAGTGAGAAAAATGTGGTGGAAACAATACTGGGCTTTTTCAGGTACGTCACTATCTAGGTCAGACTCATCACTGATTGTGGTTACAGATGATGTAAAACACGCTTCCGACTACAAATTCCACAGCTTAGGATACTCAGTCCATTAATAGAGATAAATATTGTTATTGTTGTTTTTTTTTTTGTCTGGAATTAAAAAAAAAAATAATTTAAATCTCTTTATAACGAAAAGGAACAGGGTCGAATCTTTCTTTGATTTATATTCTAATTTAAATGGAACATATCGTTATCTTTATCTTCTTCTTCTCCTTTTCTTTCTCTCCCTGTCTCTCCCTGTGTCTGTCTTTCTTTCCGTCTCTATCTTTCTCTCTCTCTCTCTCTCTCTCTCTTTCTTTCCCTGTCTTGATTTCAATTGTCGCCACAGAACTTGTGCTTCTTCAAATCTTCAATGGAAAAACAGACATTACACGGAGGCCACCGCGAACTCATGTCACACAAATACATATTGAGTATATTGCATCCCCGCCCCCTTTCACGCACTGCATACTCCTGTTTTCTTTCAGCGGTCTTCATACTTCAGGGCTCGCTGGCCAAGCAAATCGTCAAAGAATTTACATGGAGACCAAATCCCTCTGCAGGTCCCAAACGTCTCTCAGGTGGCTGGACCGACCGATCTCTGACTTCTTGTATAGCCAGTTGTATGGCCAAGTATGTGATAGCTGTAGTTCAAATGTTGGTCTCAACTGAGTTGTTTGTTGTCGTTGTAAAGCCCTATCACTAATATACGCGATATCACTTTGTTTTGTCATGTGAATTGAGGTGTAATCATAATAATATTTGGCATCCTGAGCTTAAATTGCACTGGAAACCTCATCCAGATGTACCTTTCTGGAAGGCTGATTTCATTAGCTGTGGCAAAATAGAGGTAAAAAATTAAACGATTTGATTTATAAAAGGTACCTCTCTTTAAGGCTGATTTCGTTGGATCTGGCAATCTGTCACTGTCACTGTCACTGATTCCATAACCCGCCGGGGTCGTAGGGGCGCTGCAGTGATGAACGTTGCACCAGCTGGCTCCATTTGTGGCGGTTGTGGGCGAGTGTCTGGGTTGCAGGAAAGCTCATCTTGGTCCATTCCGCAATGTTATCTGCCCATTTCTTCCTCGATCTGCCTCGTCTTCTCTTCCCTTGCACTGTTCCTTGTAGTATGGTCTTAGAGAGCCCATCTGATCTTGTCACATGCCTATACCATCTGAGCTTCCTTTTCTTGACTGTGGTCAGCAGGTCTTCATAGTGCCTTATTTGTCGGGTGATAGTTTGTCGGACTTCTTCGTTGATGATGTGGTCCGTGTATGAGATGCCAAGAAGTCTTCTGAGGCATCTCATTTCTACTGCCTTGATCTTCCTTTGTAGCTCTGCATTCAGTGTCCAGGATTCGCATGCATACAGGAAGATGGAGGTGTCTAGTGCATGCAGGAGGTTGACCTTGGACCTGAGAGAGATCTGGCAATACAGGGGTGTAAAATTAAACGATTTGATTGGTTAAAAGTATCTTCCTTAGAATGCTGATTTCATTGATGAGAAGGACGTAAAATAAATGGGAACTGTGAAACAGTTTGATGAGTGCCACAACGTATTATAAAAAAGAGACAAAGTGTACATTTGATATACTTTATACATACTAAAGGATCCCCAGTTTTTAAAAAAAGGATAAAAGAAACGGAGACGAAAGAAACAAGATCTAAGGTCAGGACTAAACGTCAGTCATAGGAAAAGTTCATCTACATTGAGGCTGATGGAACACAGAGTCAAGTGTGCTGTGGTTCTGTTGTAACTCAGTCCGCATAGAATCTCAGTCAGCCAGCTGTCAAAAGAGTTTTCACGGGAACACTCAAACCATGGGATACGTTGGTCCAGAGGCAAGATGCTGGACTCTCATACCGAAGGTACCTGGTTGGATCCCCGGTCGGTGCTGGCATATTTTCTGTCCTTTATTCTATGGTAGGTAGGAAGGATCAAGCAAATGCATCTAATCTTCTCGAATAAAGACGAAAAACTGGGAGGGCCCGTGAGCACGTGGTGCACGTTAAAGACACCTTGGCGGTTGAAAGTCTAGAAGAGCAGGCCAAACAAGACCGCTGTCAGGGGTAAATTCTAAAACACCAATCCTACAATAAAATGTCACGATCACGTGCGTGAAGATGGTCACGACCACGTGTGTGATGAGTACCTAACTTATTTACCTTTCAAACCCAGCTAACAAGCCAAGCAAGCAGACCAGCGATCAACGGACACATGGAGTGAGATTTAAATTAAACGATATTTAATTATAAATGCATGACAAAACTTATGTCAAAACATTCAACTCATGATAATCACATACATAATCACAAAAACAGAGATATTTCAAATTTACTCTTGGGGATCATGGCTATTATCTATTCCCCGTTTCACATCTAGATCTAATCCCTCTGTCTATAAACTTAACTACGTATACTTAATAGTCTCTGTCAACAGCTGCCCTCCTCGTTGATGCAGTTTCATGTCTCCAGGGTTCACACGATCCTTTCTAGATCTCTAACTCCGGCGATAAAAGGGGAAACAGACGCCCCTGGCTTCTCACAAATAAGAACACACAGTTCACACCCGCCATCGTAGATAACTAGCTCCTTGAGGGGTTATCATCCCGTCCTCAAAGACTCTTCTTCTGCAAACACACAGCACATCGACGGTTCACACCCGCCATCGCAAATCACGAGCTTCTGATGGGTTCCCATCCTATCATCAGAACTCCTCAACTTCTGGTCCCCATGGCACGACCTTCCACTTGTCGCCCGGACCGATTAAATTCTTCTTATTGGGAAATACATGTGAACATCATGGATCCCTCACACACCTAACACTTCTGGTCCCCACTGGCACGACCTTCCACTTGTCGCCCGGACCGATAAATTCTGCGTCTTCCTTTTAGGAATGAATAACTTGGGAACCTTCATAGATTCCTCACATACATAACACCCCTGGTCCCCATGGCACGACCTTCCACCTGTCGCCCGGACCACTTCTCGCTGCGTCTTCCTCTAGGAACGAATAATTTGGGAACCACCTGTGTCGAGCTTCTCCTCTACTTATACTCCCGAGGTTTTTGCACACGCGACTAGTTTAAAGCGAGTCGTGTGTATCTATCCACGCTCGTCAACAATGTTAAAAACCGTGTTTTCCCCTGCTAAGCTCACCCCCCTAGACTCGTGGCGCACAAGGCCACCGACCTTCCTCGTGATATTTAATCTTTCATGCTCGACAACAACTTTAAACTCCCCTTCTCCCCTACTAAGTTTACCCCCTCTATACTCGTGGCGTACAAGGTCATCAACCTTAATCGTGACAAAAAATACACAGAAACAAGAGTAAGACAAATAGAAACAAGAAAAGTCAAGTGTAAATGATGGCGAACCTCATAAAATAAAGACCTCGACAGAGCTTGGACAGGCTCGAGGACTAATGAGAGACACTCCAGGCCAAAGTTCTTGTTTGCTCAATCTCTATTTTCTGAAAAACTGGATAATTATATTTTAGTATGTAAAAATGCACACTTTGACACCTATTAAAGATGCACGATGGCGCTTATCAAGCTGTTTCACAGTTCTGATTTATCATCATGATACTAAAGCCGATTTCGTTTAACTTCGAATTTCTCAAAAAATGTGGTTAGAACAAATAACAGCTAAAGTCACTACTTGTTTCAGTGTCGCCCGTGCCCCAAATTGTGTGTTACCTCCCTTAGTCCACATTTCCCACTGAGAGGGAGACAAAAACTAACTTAGCCCATTGCACCACCAGCCTAAATTTTAGCTGATCAAAACTGTTGTAAAATGTGATCCAATTTCTCAAATCGATAATTAAGTGGCGCAGATCGCACAGGAAAAAAAAAGGCAATTACATCGGCCGAATGTGATGCAGGTCCAAACTGAGGCCTTGTTTGATTGTGACTCCACAGTATCTTTTCTATGTATGTACAAAATGTTTTTCATGTTCATGAATAAAATGTCTGAACTTAAATTCAGTATGACTACACATTATCAGGCCCGACTTAACTATCTATCTGACCAGGTGGGTCACAGTCTTCCTTTGAATTTGAAACCCTCTTTCTTTTAAACTCCTAATTGTATGAGACGCCTTTTCATGATACCAGTGATTCTACATTCTTGAGAGGATCTGGCGAAATTGTGTGTAAGTTGAAATTTTTATACCTCTTTCAAAAAAAAATAAAAATAGAATATTTCTGATATGATTTTCAACGAAATATTTTAAACGAATACAGAAAAATGGATTCAAAGGCAAATTTCAATTCCGTACAAATTGGTTCCTCCCTGGGGGTGGGGGAGGGGATGGTAGGGGAATTTGGTCTTTCATTTTGAGAGAGATTTTGCCAGATCCACTCCCATTTACCAACTTCCACCTCATCTTTTCTTTTCTGCTCTCCAAATTTCAAAAGGTACCCGGTGTCTTGCCAAAGCGTCATGTACAATGAGATCACTGGCTTTTGTACCCCTGGCCAATGGACAAAGACATCAGAAGCCCCACCCAACACAGCAGAGGGTGAGCTCTATTCCACCTCTCTCTGTAAACACACACCAGGCTTAGAGTTACACACCTACAATAACACAGGGGTCTGGTTGTTGCACTGTGACACAAGCATGAACTACACAGATGCTCTTGCGGCGTGTCATAGCATGGACAGTCAACTCTACACCAGTAAAAACATGGATAAGTTCCGAATACTCCAGGGTTTCCTTCAGAAGATAAGAAAATCTGCATATATTGGACTAGACGATATGGAAGAAGATGGAAAATTTGTTTGGAATGACGATGGGACAGAAATGGAGACTTCGATGATGGACAACATGTTCAATCCGGACGAACCCAATAATCGTTTTGGTAATCAGTACTGTATAATGATGAGGGGCAGTGACCTTTTGCTCTATGACATTGCATGTGACATTACGCGCCAGATCATATGTGAAAAACAAGCTGTGTAAATAGAAATATATCGTATTATAAAGAAAATAAGGTGCACCTTTTTAACGGCGCCTCGGTCTTGGTCAGTATTTTACTATTATCTGACATTCCATAATAAGTGTTGTTAAAGTAGCTGGGGTTGCCTGTCTTTACCAGGGTTATCTTTTTGTTATTGTTAATGCATTCATTTTTCATAACTTCCTCCCTGACTGCTGGCTTGAGAGACTGGGTAGACAGAGACTGGGAGACGGAGGCATAAGAGGGAAGGATTGGTGTTAATTCTAGACGTGCAGAAAACTAATTAATGGTTAATATTATTAGTATTGTATGTTATGTCCAGAGACACAGAATACGGAGACGAACCATTACTTCTCCCACTATATGTCATGTCTGCATATTGCTCGAGTATAAATACGTTAAGTACTACTGTTCTTCGTTCAGTTATGAAGAGATGTGGTGCGAATTGTTGCATTGTTGACATCGACGGTACGTGCTCAAGACGACGGACGGAATATGACGAACTGGTTCGTCTCGGCGTCTTGTCTCTCGGCTATGTCCCCTGCCCATACGGGTGGGTGGGTCGGGCAACCCATAAGCCTACGCCAGAGTGGTGACATCGCTATCAAATATTTCTCCTCACCATCTTTTAACCTTAGCCAAAAAAATTGCTTGGGGAGATAAAACCTGACTGGACCTGAAAAGGGAAAAAAAAAAATAAATCCGGGGTAACTATCTGATGCATGTGACCAGTTTGGGATTTGTGCTCAAAGTGAAAAATTTTTTTGAGCTTGAGTTTGGGTTTAACGACACGTCGGCACAATAACGGACACTTTGCGCTCTTTATGGTCTATTTTGTTTGCACGTTCTTTATTTACGTTTCGTATTCAGAGCTGTTAAGTTTAAAATACATGTAGAACTAAATACATTCATATAATCCTAGAACATTGGAAAAATTCTCAAAAGTTGTTTTGTATAGACCTGTAAAAAGTTTTGTAAATGGGTATAAAAGTTTCTTAATCAAGCTGTAGATCATAGGATCTCTCAGAAAGGACAGGGTGTGTGGCGGGTCCACGTCAGAAAATAATTCTTTCATAGATCCACAGACATAGGGCCTTCTTCAGATTATGCATGAAATCCACACATTCAGTTAAAATAATTATGTTTTATTAATAGCAATGGTAATGCTCAGACCAGTGTCCATCAAGATAAGGCGTGGCAATAATTTAGTGGGCCCTGGGACTTCAGAACGGGACCTACGGATTTTTCATACAAATCGTAATTTCATAATGTATTTTAACCTAATTGTTGTTTGATTATGTCGTGTTGGTGTTTTCTTTGTTTAGCTTGGATTGAAACATCGAATTCAACAGTTTTAATTAAAACTTCTAATGAATATATACATACTGAAGTTATAAATATTTTTCTAAATGTTTTTATATGTACTGGACACTAAATTTGTCCAATTACTGTGTTTAGGTCTTTCTTTTAGGGGATTCGCTGTCCTTGACATTTACATTTCACTTTTCTTGTTTTTATGTTTCTTGTTCTTGTTCCTGTGTGTTTTTGTGGCAGGGATTAGTTGTTGTTGTTATTGTTGTTTTTAGAATTTTGCCAGAGCAGCGGTCCTTTGGGGCCTGCTCTTCTCGACTTTCAATTGCCAAAGTATATTAAATGTGTGCAACATGCACACGGGACCTCCGAGCTTTTGTCCTTTTCCGAGGAGACTAGGTGCTCGACCTACCTACCATATGAGCAGGGACAGGAATTGAACCATAAGTTTTCCAAGAACTGAAGATCGATGGGGTGGTCGAAGAGGTCACCTGGACTTTTTGGTTCAGCGACGAGTCTCTCTTTCATCTCTCTGGTCGGGTAAACCGACACAACTGCCGAATTCAACAAGACGGAGCCGCTCCCCACTGTGTCAAATTAGTGAAGAATTTCCTGAACATGAAGTTTCCTGACCGATGGATCGGTCCAAGGGGTCCTCTGAAATGGGCTCTGCGCTGCTCTGATTTCACACGTTATGACTTTTTTTTTTCCGTGGGGCTATATCAAAAGCAAGGCACTAGGCTCCGTTACCTGTCACAGCTTGAGGAAAGAATCCACACGGCTTGCAGCGATGTCGGGGAAATAATAATAATAACAATAATAATAATAATAATAATAATAGTTCGTCCATCAGGTATGATGATGACCTTAACAACACCAGAGGAATAAAGAACAGAAATTGTTGAGAATTTCAACACATGGACAATAAAGAGAACTAAAGGACACAGAGGACAGAATGGAAAGACTGTTCTTTCATGACTTATGGCTTCTCATGTGACTGATAAGTCCTATTTTTGCCCTGCAGACCCTTCCGCATAAATGACAAGAGTGCTCCGTTGGTTCAGTACCACTGGGCCTTTTCTTGCGCCGTTCTCTTTTTTTGATAGCCTGCTGGACTCTGTCAGCTTCCCATGCTTTGCTGCCTCTGGTAAGGGCCGCCCTCCAATTTGCACGATCAAGCGAGAGCTTTTCCCACTCACTCACATCAATGGCAAAGGCCTTCAGTGATTGCTTGAGAGTGTCTTTGTAACGTCTCTTTGGGGCCCCAACATTCCTCGTTCCATTGGAGAGCTCAGAGAAGAAGATTTACTTAGGGAGTCTGGAATCGGGCATTCTGACAACATGTCCTGCCCAACGTAGCTGAATTTTTTTCAGGTGGCAGAAGATGCTCAATTCCTTGGCACGATTGAGGACCTCAGTGTCTGGAATTTTATCCTGCCATTTGATCCTTAGGATCTTTCTAAGGCAGGCCAGATGAAAGTGATTTAGCTTTCTGGCATGCGATTGGTACACTGTCCAGGTTTCAGCCCCATAGAGTAGGGTGGGAAGGATCACAGCATTGTACACTTTCAGCTTAGTGTCTGTGCGAATGCCGGCAACATCCCACACTCTCTTTCGAAGCCTGCCAAATGCAGAGCTGGCTTTGCTGATTCTTGAGAGAATTTCAGTATCAACACGAGCCGCGGAAGACAGTGTACTGCCAAGATAGGTGAAGTTCTCCGACACCTTCAGAAGACTGTCATGGACTTTGATATTTGGGGTCACAGGATACTTGTCGTCTGGAGTAGGCTGATGGAGCACTTCCGTCTTCTTTGTGCTTATTGTGAGGCCAAAGTTGTCACAGGCACTAGAGAACTTATCAACACAGTTTTGCATGCTATCCTCATCGTGTGCCTGAAGTGCACAATCATCAGCAAATAGTAGGTCACAGACTTGAGTACTTTTGGTTTTGGTTTTTGCCTGAAGTCTCCTGAGGTTGAATAGACTGCCATCAGTTCGGTACTTGATGCTTACCCCTTGAGGAGGAGAGCTAAAGGCTTCTTGTAGCATTGCAGAGAACATGATGCTGAACAGAGTTGGGGCTAAGACACAACCCTGTTTTACCCCATTTGTGACAGCAAAGGGCTCTGAAACACTGCCGTTGCTTTTGACTGCAGCTTGCATGCCATCATGAAACTGGCGCACTATTGTGATGAATTCGGGTGGACACCCAAACTTCGCCAAGATTTTCCAGAGGCCTTCACGACACACTGTGTCAAATGCTTTTGTGAGGTCAACAAATGTGATATAATAATAATAAGTCATTTCTATAGCGCCTGATTCCACAGGAGAGTGCTCTAAAGCGCCTAACACTTCTCTCAGTCACACAAAACACATTTTCATCAACCTATACATAATTACTGTCTCAAGAATGTTACATCCTGCGTATACGCTTTTGTAAACAACGCTGTTTTAAGTTTTCTTCCGAATTGGATCAAGCTGTTTGAATGTTTCACATGATCAGTCAAGACATTCCACATTTTAGGTGCACACACCGAAAACGCTCTTTTTCCCACGATTGTTCTTGATCTGGGCACTACTAATAAATTTGCTTCTGCTGATCTCAATTTTTGGGGTGGGATGTATTTTTCAATGAGCTCTGAAAGATATTCTGGTGAGCTTTGATTGAGGCATTTAAACACAATGCATACAATCTTAAACTGAATACGCTCTCTAACAGGCAACCAATGAAGGTTTTGGAGAACTGGTTGAATATGTTCTGATGTTTTTGATAAAGTAACAAGTCTAGCAGCCTTGTTCTGGATCTTTTTTCATCTATGGATAGTTGCCTCAGGGATACCAATGAGCAAAGAGTTGCAATAATCTAGATGGCTGACAATAAATGCCTGGACCAGAATCTTTGCGGTGTCTTCATCAATACATTTTCTGATCTTACTGATATTCGGCAAGTGAAAGTGCATTGTTTGGCAAAGTTTTGTAACACAGGTTTTCATGGACAAGTCTGAGTCGAAATAGACGCCAAGGTTCTTAATGGCTCCAGATGTTACGTTGATGGTAGTACCGTCCAGATTTAAGTGATCAATTTTCACATTAGATTTAGAATTTTTTGCTCCAAGTAAAATTATCTCAGTTTTGCTGTCGTTGAGTTTGAGTTTATTGTCAAACATCCATTGCTTGACATCCTGTAAGCAGTTCTCAATGGCCTGGATCCGTTGTTGCTCATCACCCTGGCAGATGGGAATGTCATCAGCGTACAGGTGATAATCCAATCCATGACTGCTGATGATGTCTGATAGGGGTACATGATGAACAAAATGGACAGAGCCTTGAGGCACCCCATAGATAAGTGGTGCTGATGGTGATGTTATTGCACCCCTTCCAGATGTTGAGGATTGAATGAGAACTGATTGTGATCGGTCAGTTAGGTAAGATTTAATCCATTCTAATGCCTTCCCTCCAATCTTGAAATATGATCTCAGTCGTGCTAAGAGTAGAGCCTGATCAATCGTATCAAATGCAACCCTGAGGTCAAGAAGAATGAGCGCCACACATTGTTTCTGGTCTCCATATCTGATGATGTCGTTGTGGACTCGCAAGAGGGCGGTTTCCGTAGAGTGAAACTCTCTGTACGCAGATTGAAATTTCACAGAGAGGCCTTTGTTGGTAAGATGCGCCTTCAATTGCATTGCAACCAATCTTTCGATGACTTTAGAAAGGAAAGCAATGTTAGAAACGGGTCGATAGTTGCTCATGTTGTTGCGATCGAGGCTGGGCTTTTTGAGAAAAGGGGTCACAAGTGCTTGTTTTAGTGCGACTGGTACTGTGGATTCATGAAAACTGCAGTTCACAATAGATGTTATTGATGGAGCGAGTTCTGTAGCACATGATTTGAGAATCCAAGTCGGAATGGCATCTAACGTACATGTTTTGTTTGATGACGATAGTAATAGTTTCATGATTTCATCCAAATTGACAGGCTGGAATTCATTAAGCAATACATCTGAATCAATTTTTTCAGGCATATAATGATCGTCTCCCTTTTGTTGGTCAAATTGGTCTCTGATTGTTTGAATTTTCTTAACGAAAAAGTCTGAAAAATCCCGAGCCAGTTCTTGGGAGTCAGTGTGCAATGGTAGACTATTTTGATCTGCTTCATGTCCCATCAGGCCATTGACTATTTTGAAAAGTTGTTTGGGTTCGCGTTTTGCCTCATTGATGTTTTGGAGAATTTGTTTTCTTTTGTATTGTAATATTAATTTATTGGTTCTGGTTTTTGCCGCGTGATAGTTCTGTCTATCAATTTCCAAATGGGTTCTTCTCCATCTTCTTTCAGAACGACGCCTTTCATGTTTGGCGAGTCGAATTTCATCATTGTACCATCTGGTGTTGGGTCGCAGGATGATTTTACGTTGTTTCAGAGGTGCATGTTTCTCTAGAGTCTCATTGAGGGCTCTATAGAAAACGTCTACCTTTTCTTGTACACATATTGCCATATCAAGCTTCTCCAGGAGGCATTGGCTGAGATGTCACTCTTAACTGTCTCAAAGTTTAAGTTCTTGGTGTTACGAGATAAAACTGTGCGACTAACTGGTCTAGGCTTGGATGATGATAACGAAAATAATACATAAAAATGATCTGATGGACTGTTTTTGTCTACTTCAACGGCTGAGATAGAGTTATCATTGATATTATTAATCACAAAGTCAGTTATGCGCCCTTCGATGTGAGTTGGCTCGGTGATAAGTTGTCTCAAGTTTGTCGACTCGAGCAAATTTTTAAATTTGGATACATCTGGGTCATTGGGATAGTCCATGTGGAGATTGAAATCGCCTGCAAGAATTAAATTCCCAGACAGTACGGACTGGTCAAAGACAAACTCTTGGAATTCAATAATAAAGTGGTTGGCTGTTACTCGATGTTTTGGGGGAAGGCGGTGGTCGATAGATACATGCAATTCTGTGGTGTGTGTTTTTCAAATAGAGATCAATCATGAGAATTTCAAAAGAGCTAAAAGTGTGTGTATCCATCTTCGTAATGCATAAACCAGTTTTGAACAAGACCAAAATACCACCTCCTCTTCTTTCCTGTCGATCTTGATTTAATATTGAGTAGCCAACAGGCACTAGCTCACTCAGTACGGCATCATCATTTCCAGCGAGCCAAGTTTCAGTTATGATGCAAATATCGATATCTAGTTCCAGAATATAGTCATTCATGAGAGTGGCCTTATTACAGACAGATCCTGCATTGATCAGACAAACTAAAGTGTTTTTATCATGAGCCCTTGATGTAACTACTATCAGATTGTTCACGTTTGCACCCCTTTGTTTACATTTGAGCTCTGTATCAAGTTCAGGCGTGTCATTTTGTCTAGATCTGTTCACAGATTTTGACACTCTGATCTTTCTATTCCTGCCTCCTCTGGTGCCCCTCTTTGTAGGTTTTGTTTTTGTTATACCCAATTGCCTTAATTGTAAATAAACATTATTTTGCTGGTAAAACAGTCTTAACACAGTCCTTTTTCAGGGCTAGCAATTCAAATCTTGAATACCTCAAGTCATTGTTTGTTTTGTCTACACACTGACACACTGAGGGCTCTGAGCCATTCATGTGCTCAAATACTTTGTTTCTTGACAGTCTCTGTTATTGTTGTTCTTGTTGTAGTGACCTAATTCACTGACACAGTTTAAGATGGAACACAATTCACAACCTTCCACCAACTTCAAAATAAGAAGAATGAATCTAAAATGTTCAATTTTTTACAAAGTTTCACAAAATTTCCAAATCAATCTGGAAGAATTATGCATTGTCGGAATCTCCATGATTAGCACTTTCCAATGATGTTAATTTTAAATCCAGGAAATGCATAGGCACATGAAAATTAAACATAATAGTGACAGCAGAAAATATGCTGCCTGCTGGTGCAAAAACTACTCACAATGATGCTGCAAAACCTCAAAATCGGCAAAATATCTCATACAGCCATATGGTAAATACCTCTGGATATACACTGCCCTAGAGAAGGCACAAGCACGGTGGGAAGGACACTTTCTACGCATGGAGGACGAGCGCATCCCCAAGGTCCTTCTCTTTTGGGGAACTGGCGGAAGGAATACGTCAAGACAGACGACCCCAACTTCGCTTCAAAGACAACCTCAAGACGACCCTAAAGAGCTTAGACATTCCTGGGAAACCCTTGCCTCAGACCGACCAACATGGCGGAGCCTGATCAAGAAAGGGGCAAAGTCAGCCAAACAACGCCGCAAAGGCAATCTCAGATAGCAAAATGGCAACTCGGAAAGCTCGAGCAGCTAGATCTTCTTCCCAGCCACTCAGTGACCTGCGTGATTTTTTTCCGAACGAGCTTTAGCAGATTCAGGAGCGGGGCAACATCAGACCCCCAAACACTGGACGGCTCCAACACATGCCAGGGATTTTCAGTGACGTTCATTGGATGTAATTGTATATCCTAAATATTTAAACTTTTGAACTTGTTTGATCTTCTCACCTTTAGTTATGAGATTAGAGATAGGGTTTACCGCCTGTTTAGATATTGTCATGGATTCTGTTTTCTTGATGTTTACGGCACAGTCCAGAGATTGCAGCACCCATGGCCGTGTTCGATAGGACGAAAAATCCTTTAGCCGATGACTCGTGTTTGGGGGTGTGTTGCTTTGCAAAAGCTCGTACGGAAAAAAAATCATGCCAACGGCCTGAAGTGCGCAGTATGTGGCAGACAGTTCCGTGCCCAGATTGGACTTATCAGCCACCTTAGAAGACACTCTGCAGACCAGTAGAATATAAAGTCATGGTCATCATCGAGACTGATGGACGAACGTCCTCCTTTTCCTCTCTCTCTCTCTCCCTCTCTCTCAAATACAGTCTCCCATTTTCATCAAGGCGCTACATGCCCTATTCCTGTGAATTGAGCTCTCTTGAACTACAGTCAAACAAAAACAACAAAATGAGCCTAGAGAGAGCATACTGTGAGGACTAAATGAATTGAAAAATCTATATTATAATAAATTTAAAAAACAACAAAACTCTCCCGACAAGACCTACACTGCTTATACAGCTCAAATATGCGTTGAATTTTGTATTAATTTAACACTATCATTTGGTATCTCCCTCTATTCCAATTCCTAGAACGTTCTTGTTTCGATCTTCAATTCAATCCAAACTCAGACTGATTTCTTTAATGGACCCCCACCCCCACCCCCGACCTTAATTCTATTTCAAAAAGTTATCCTATTAATCCAGGTCTCGCTCGCCTGTCTTTCAAAAGATTGTCAATGTGGACATATCGAACTTCCTCTACACAATTACTTGCATATTTATATTCCGTCCTTATATTTGCAATTCCTTATTGCCTGAAGGCAAGAAACAAGAAAATCATATAAAAATCAAATGGCGTTTCAAAACAATGTCGAGTGGACTCGTATTTAATTAAGCCGCTTCAGCACTAAGCAGCGAGCAGTGGAATTGTTTTTCCCAACGTATCTGAAAGCATTGAATCCATACGTTGACGTCTTACATGTGAATGATGTCTTGGGTTTAAGAAAACAACTGAACGTGTCCTATAGATCAATGATTCTCAAAAGGGGGGACCGTGGCTCTCACGGGAGGAATTCAAATCTAAAGGGAATTTGAGATTGAGTTTGGATTTTACGGTGTGCCGGCATGATAACGGCCACTTTGCACCTATCACGGCTCATTTGGATACTGTATGTATGTTTTGTATTCCGATCTTCTTCATTCACATAATCAAGGTGAGGAATTATAGCCAGAGGAGGAATTAGGGAGGAATTTCAGTCAGACGAGGAACTCCAAATGAGAAAGAATATTACTTTGTTTGTACACTTTATTTACATAAATGAAATATCAATACACACAAATTTTATGATCCATTGAAATATAGATTTCTTACTTCCAGTAATTTAATAGATGGATTCTATTAGAAACCAAAGATTATTGTATTTTTACATCTTTACAACTTTTCATTTAAAAATAACTGAAACTTTAATAAACACAATCGGTCGATACAAAAGAGATTGGGCTGGATTAGTTGACACATAATAGAATTAATTTTATAATGTTTGAAACTGTCATTTAGGCTGTAGCGTTTAGATAAAAAAATAATAAAAGGCCAAAATTGCACCACAACGAATTACTCCTACCACTATATAATAAGATTAAGGAGGACTTTCCGGTTTTTCATTTGCAATTAAATAACACAACCTTAGTTATTGTTTGGTTCAAGTCCAACCTTTGCACAACTGAGAAATTCCACGTTAAATGTTTTGTGGATTTAGAATAAGGAGTTAGGGAGGTGTCATACTAAGACCAGAAGTGTACGCCATAATCTTTATCTCATTATTAAAAAAAAAAAATAGTGGCGGGAGTAATTCTTTGTGGTGCCATTTTGACCTTTTTTTTTCTTCTCAACGCTACAGCCTAAATGACAGTTTCAACGATGATAAAGTTAATTTTCCAAAGTGTCAACTAATCCAGGCCAATGGCTTTTGCATCGGCCGAATGTATTGATTCAAAGTTTTTGCAATCATTTAAATTTTCATTAGCCTAAGGCTACAAATTTCAAACAGGTTTTTCTCAGATGAATGTAAAATATTCTGGTTCCCAATCCTCGATATATTTCTGATGAAATGGTCTGGTAGAATATTACAAAAGGTCACTTGTTGTTTCAGACTACCAAGGGCTTTCCCACAGATATTAGCTATTCTAATGGACCAATTCTCGCAACATGACGTGGACAAAAGGGGTGAAATCAAGCGTGTTAAAGGCGCTATTCCAATTCCCCCTATTCCTTCCCTGACTAGAATTTTCTTCCTTAAATTTGAATTTCCCACATTGGTAGCCAAGAGCCTCCTATTTGATAATCCTTGCCTTAATTGATCAGAACTGATCCAAACAGAGGTGTAAGTTTTAAGTCTATTTTTATGACGGATCTGGGTTCTCTTGGCAACTTAGTTTACCATAACTACAATTGTCAGGTTTTTGTTAAGACCAAAGTGTAGGTTTCAACAAACTGGAGAGCCATTGCGCGGCATATTCCAACTAGTGCGGTGCCACTGTGAGGACAAGGCAGACTATTTGGGAATAACACGATGTTTCAAGTGAGAAGAATGTGGTGGAAACAATACTGGGCTTTTTCAGGTACGTCACTATCCAGGTCAGTCTCACCAGTGATTGTGGTTTTAGATGATGTAAAACACGCTTCCGACTCCAAATTCCACATCTTAGGATACTCGGGCAGTTAATATAGATATGCTGCTGTTGTTGTTGTTATTAGGCCTACTATTATTTTCTTTTTCGTCTGGAATTTTGAAAAAAAAAATTAAATCTCTTTCCAACGGTAGTGAACAGGGTCGAATTTGTCTTAGATTTATATTCTAATCTAAATTGAGCATATCGTTACCTTTATCTTCTTCTTCTTCATCCTTTTCTCTCTCTCTCTCTCTCTCTCTCTCTCTCTCTCTCTCTCTCTCTCTCTCTCTCTCATCTCTCTCTCTCTCTCTGTGTCTGTCCGTCTCTCCGTCTGTCTTTCTTTCCTACTCTCCCTTTCTCTCTCTCTCTCTCCCTCTTTCTTTCCCTGTCTTGATTTCAATTGTCGCCACAGAACTTGTGCTTCTTCAAATCTTCAATGGAAAAACAGACATTACATTGGAGGCCATCGCGAACTCATGTCACACAAATACATATGATTATATTGCATCCCCCTTTCACGCACTGCATTCTCCTGTTTTCTTTTCAGCGGTCTTCATACTTCAGGGCTCACTGGCCCAGCAAATCGCAAAAGAATTTACATGGAGGCCTAATTTCTCTGCAGGTCTCAAACGGCTCTCGGAGGGCTGGACCGACCAATCTCTGATTTCTTGTGCAGCCATTTGTATGGCCAAGTATGTGGTAGCTGTAGTTCAAATGTTGGTCTCAACTGAGTTGTTTGTTGTCGTTGTAAAGCTCTATCACTAGTATACGCGATATCACTATGCTTTGTCATGGGATTTGAGGTGTAATCAAAATAATACTTGGCATCTGGAGCTTAACTTGCACTGGAAACCTCAGCAAAATATATCTTTCTGGAATTCTGATTTTATTGGATCTGGCAATACAGGGGTGTAAAATTAAACGATTTGATTGGTTAAAGGTACCTTCCTTGGAACGCTGATTTCATTGATGAGAAGGATGTAAAATAAATGGGAACTGTGAAACAGCTTGATGAGTGCCACAACGCATTATAAAAAAGAGACAAAGTGTACATTTGATATACTTTATACATACTAAAGGATCCCCAGTTTTTAAAAAAAGGATAAAAGAAACGGAGACGAAAGAAACAAGAACTAAGGTCAGGACTAAACGTCAGTCATAGGAAAAGTTCATCTACATTGAGGCTGATGGAACACAGAGTCAAGTGTGTTGTGGTTCTGTTGTAACTCAGTCCGCATAGAATTTCATTCAGTCAGCTGACAAAAGACAGTTTTCACGAGAACAGTCAAACCATGAGACACGCCGATCCAGAGTCAAGATGCTGGACTCTCCTTCCGAAGGTACCTTATTGGATCCCCGGTCGATGCAGGCATGTTTGAAGGGGTTGTTTTGGTTGTTTTTTTTGGGGGGGGGGGTTCCTGTCCTTTATTCTATGGTAGGTAGGAAGGATCAAGCACCTGCACCTAATCTTCTCGAATAAAGACAAAAAACTGGGAGGGCCCGTGTGCACGTAGCGCACGTTAAAGATACCTTGGCGGTTGAAAGTCTAGAAGAGCAGGCCAAAACAAGGCCGCTGTCAGGGGTAAATTCTAAAATACCGATCCTAAAATAAAAATACACAGAAACAATAATAAGAAAAATAGAAACAAGAAAAGTCAAGTGTAAATGATAGCCAACCTCATAGAATAAAGACCTAAACACAGCATGGACAGGCCCGAGGATTAGTGAGAAACAATCCAGACCTACGTTCTCTATTTTCTGAAAAACTGGATATATTTTAGTATGTAAAAATGCACACTTTGACACCTATTAAAGATGCACAATGGCGCTTATCAAGCTGTTTCACAGTTCTGATTTATTATCATGATACTAAGGCCGATTTCGTTTAACTTCGAATTTCTCAGTTTTGCAAAACGTGAGGTTAGAACAAATAAGAGCTAAAGTCACAACTTGTTTCAGTGTCGCCCGTGCGCCAAATTGTGTGTTACCTCCCTTAGTCCACATTTCACACTGAGATGCAGACAAAAACTAACTTGACCCATTGCATCACCAGCCTAAATTTTAGCTGATCAAAACTGTTGTAAAATGTGATCCAGTTTCTCAAATCGATAATTAAGTGGCGCAGATCGCACAGAAAAAAGGCAATTACATCGGCCGAATGTGATACAGGTCCAAAATGAGGACTTATTTGACTGTGTCTCCTCAGTTTCTTTTCTATCTATGTACAAAATATTGTTCATGTTCATGAATAAAATGTCTGAACTTAAATTAAATGTGACTACACATTACCAGGTCCGACTTAACTATCTATCTGACCAGGTGGGTCACAGTCTTCATTTGAAACCCTCTTTTTTTTTAACTCCTAATTGTACGAGACGCCTTTTCATGATACCAGTGATTCTACATTGTTGAGAGGATCTGGCAAAATTGTGCGTAAGTTGAAAGTTTTATACTTCCTTAAAAAAAAAAAAAAAAAAAATTCTGATATGATTTTCAACGAAATATTTTAAATGAATACAGAAAAATGGATGATCTTTTATTCCATAGGCAGATTTCAATTCCGTACAAATTGGTTCCTCCCTGGGGGTGGGGGAGGGGATGGTAGGGGAATTTGGTCTTTCATTTTGAGAGAGATTTTGCCAGATCCGCTCACATTTACCAATTTCCACCTCATCTTTTCTTTTCTTTTTCTTTCTGCTCTCCAAATTTCAAAAGGTACCCGGTGTCTTGCCAAAGCGTCATGTACAATGAGATCACTGGCTTTTGTACCCCTGGCCAATGGACAATGACATCAGAACCCGCACCCAACACAGCAGAGGGTGAGCTCTATTCCACCTCTCTCTGTAAACACGCACCAGGCTTTGAGTTACACACCTACAATAACACAGGGGTCTGGTTGTTGCGCTGTGACAAAAGCATGAACTACACAGATGCTCTTGCAGCGTGTCATAGCATGGACAGTCAATTCTACACCAGTAAAAACATGGACAAGTTCCGAATACTGTCAACGAGTGAGCGTGAGCAATACCTACACTAAAAAAAATGACCTAGCAGTTCCCCTAGTATATAGAGTACCGAAATCAGGGGAAAATATGGGGATCAATATGGTCTGAAATATGCATATATGTGTCACATCATGAATAGCTAACTAACCACCATACTTAATACAGAATCAAAAACCATTCAACCTATCAACCATTCTTCATATCATATTTATAATGTCAATATTTTAAAGTCGACTTATTCACACAGATCCTGTCAATGTTCCTGTCCTCCGATGTATAAGCTCCTGAAATCTTGCCCTAGGCTCGACTAAGGTAGTCGGCGATATGATTGCTGGTTCCTGGAATTGGTTGAATAACGAAGGTATACGGCTGCAAAGCCAATGCCCATCTAGACAAGCGTGGGCTGGACGAACGATTCTTCGACAAAAATGTCAGTGGCTTGTGGTCTGTCTGGATACAAAATTCTCGTCCCATGAGATAAGGTCCTAGTTTCTGGACGGACCAGACAATGGCAAGACACTCACGCTCTATCACAGAATACTTTCTTTCTCTCTGCAATAACTTCCTACTGACATAACATACAGGATGGAGACATTCGTTCTTCTCCTGTAGAAGACAAGCGCCGACACCAGAGTCCGACGCATCCGTTCTGAGGATAAAATTAGATCGAAAATCGGGTAATATCAGAATGGGTGACGATGATAATGCTGTCACCAAATTATCAAATGCTGTCTGACATTCAGACGTCCACTGGACCTTATCGGGTTGTCCCTTCTTAGTAAGGTCAGTAAGAGAAGATGACAAGGAGGAAAAATTTGGAATGAACTTTCTGTAATAATTTAAAATTCCCACTAAGCTTCTGACTTGTTTCTTTGTTTTAGGGATTTGCAATCCTACTAACTTGTCAATTTTTGTTACTTCAGGTCTCTGAACACCTCTACCCACAATATGTCCTAAGAATATTATCTCTGGACATGCCAAATCCATCTTTGCGGGTTTAGCAGTTAGCCCAAACTGGCGTAATCGTTGAAAAATTACTGTTAGTGTCTGAATATGATCAGACCATGTCGACGTATGGCATGCTATATCGTCAAAGAATGACACGACATTAGGTATGTCCTTCAACACTAATCTCATTAATCGTGCAAACGTCGCTGGCGCGTTTACCAACCCAAATGGCATGACCTTAAATTGGAATAATCCAATGGGCGTTTGGAACGCCGTGTATTGTTTAGACTCCTCAGTAAGCGGGATCTCCCAATAACCTTTCGTTAAATCTATCTTGGAAAACCACGTGGACCCGGCCAATGAAGCTATTAATTCCTCCTGAAACGGAATAGGCTCCCTATCGCCTACCGTAATAGTGTTCAGTCTTCGAAAATCAATACAGAACCGCACCGATCCATCAAGTTTTTTCACGAGGACGATGGGTGATGAATACGGCGATGTTGATGGTTCTATCACATCTAACTTCAACATTGACTCAACTTCCTTTATGACTCTATCTCTCGAAGAAAAAGGCAACGGATACGGTCTAAGAAATACTGGCTTATCCGAAGTCAACTTTATTTGGTGCTGGATCACCGTAGTGCGACCCGGCAAATCCGTAACAACGTCCGGGAATGACGCTAACAGGGTCTCAAGTTCCCTACTCCTTGAACTCGTAAGGTCAGGGTTAATTTTTTACGTCCCTGTAACCTTGTGTCGCAGTTAACTCCGGCAATTGAATTTGTAACTCTTCCTGCGCCTCGGTGTCGCTTACGTCACAGTCCAACTGGTCTACGACCCCCGTACAAGCAGTAGAGAAGACAGTCTCCTCTGGTCTTGTCTGTGCACACAGATACTGTGGTCTCTCATAAAATCTCTGTAGCATATTAACATGGAAAACCTTAACTGATCCCTCAATGTGGATAGCGTAATCTACCTTCGAAACAACTCGCTCAATAACATAAGGACCTTTCCATGTCATCAATAACTTATTATGGTCCGTAGGTAACAACAACAGAACCTTGTCTCCTGGCTTAAAAATTCTCAGTTTAGATCCTCTATCTTTATAGCTCTTTGCTCTTGCTGAAGCGATACTAGACGCTTCTTCTGCTATAGTGCGCGCTGAAGATAATCTTTCTCTTAAATCAACAAGGTCTATCGAAACCTTTTTAACCGGCCCCGAAACCGTGGGGATCTTTTGACGAGGAGCCTGGGGTGTACGACCCCTATGCGTCGTCTTTTGGCACGCACTGCACGTCTTACAATATAACCGCACATCTCTATGTATCGATGGCCAATAAAAATCTTTCAGAACTCTCTCCTTGGTTCTAGCACTTCCCATATGACCCGCTAATGGAACATCATGGGCCAGACGCAATACTGTAGCAGTCAACGACCGTGGCACGACGACCTGCTTTTGAACGGAAGCCACTGTGACGTACATACGGAACAGAATGCCCGCCTGAACAATAAAGGAGGACGACCCGTTCTTATATCTCCTCGTTTTCTCGGTTCGCGCTTCCCCAAAACATGGGTTTAATGATGGGTCCTCCCTTTGTAATCTCGCCAAGCGCTCTGGCGTGATATCTAGGTTGACCGCTGGCGTCGCCAAAGGTCTAATCTTATCTTTATCAGTTACCCGTCGACGTGTTTCGACCGCGGCGCAAAAGTCAATACCTTTTGATTGCGACCATGCTTGCACGTTCTCATCGGAAGGGGAAACTACCCGTGATACATTCCCAATGATGAGCTGGGCGCCTGGAAAACGACCAACGACTGCTTCGACTTCCCCGCTAAGGAAAGGTGTATCTATCACTATTCCTGCCATGGGTAATTTCTCAATGGCCCCCGAAAATTGGATGCACGGGACAGTCTCACCTGTAAGCTGTGAATCCCGAATGCAGTCCCTATGCACTCCCACAACGGTAGATCCTGTATCTCGTAAAACCGAGACCGGTTCGTCCCCAACAAACCCCGGATAAACCCTAAGACCACCTCCTGTATGACATGAATTTATAACGGGGATCTTTCTCCCACAAGGTAAAACACCGGAAGATAATAACTTCTCACAACTGGGACACTTAGAATACTGTCCGCCTCCGTTGTCCGATGTAACACACGCAGCCGCATGATGAAATTTATTTGGGGAACATGGACTGGAGCTACTGTCCACGTTCGCCGCTATCCTACCTGCAGGGCAGTTCACGCTGATGTGATCTGCTCTTCCGCAGTTCCAACACTTCGCGGCCCTACACTCGCGCGAAAAGTGACCCACGCGTCCGCAAGTCCAACACTCCGCTCCCTGTGCTGCCCTAGGCCTGGGTCCCCGTGACCCCTCGCGACCGGAACTAGAGTCCCTATGCCGTCGGTCATCGGCAAAGGTCACAACTCGCCCCCGGCCATTACCGCGACCTAGCCCTCCTGCTCGGTCAAACTTACCGGATCCATATGCCGGTGATTGGTGATAGCCCCTACGCTGCCCCTGGGCTTGCCCGCTATAGGCACCACGCTGACGCGACCTGTCCCCAAGTCCTGCCGGCGACCCCTCGACAACGGCGACGTACCCAGCATCTTGGACGTACGCCCTGGCGACTGGTTTGGACGGATGCGCCGTACGGTATGCCTCCGCCAACTTAGACGCCTCCTGCACCGTCGCGGGTTCGTTCTCTTTCAGGAAAGCCACCAGATCTTTGTGGCACGACGCCTACAGCTGGTCACGGATCATTAAGTCTTTCAGTTTAGCAAAATCCGTGCCCACATGCGCCAAGTCTACCCAGTTCGCGAAATACTCCGTTAGTCTCGCGACGAAGGCAGCAAAGTCCTCCCTGGTATCTGCACGTGCTCGCCTAAACTGCTCCCGGAAATATTCCTCGGTACGCGCAAATCGGCGAAGCAGCAAAGCCTTCAGCTTATCGTAATCTTGCACGTCTTCGCGCTGTAGCTCTTTAAAGTAGGTTAACGCTCGCCCCTGCAATAGCGATGCCAGGTACGTGGCCCATAATTCCTTATTTTCCCCCCATTGCAATTGTGCGTTCAGTTCGAACCTGTAAAGGAAGGCGTCTATGTCGTCCTTCCGGTCGTCGAACGTAGGGAGCTTAATCCTAACGCCACCTTTATTGTGTACCTGCCGCTCAACTGTTTCCGTTGGCGTATTCTTTTTGATTTCCAACTCCGCGATTCTTATTCGCGCCTCTCTCTCATGCTGCTTATCTTCTAACTCCTTTAACTTAAACTCCCTTTCCTGCTCCTGAGCCTCTAACTCCTTTAACTTAAACTCCCTTTCCTGTTCCTGAGTCTTAGCCTCTCTTTCTTGTTGCTGAGCCTTAGCCTCTCTTTCCTCTTCTCTCTGTCGCTCTTGAGCCTCTTTTTCTCGCTCTCTATCCTTAGCACGCTCATCGCGCCAATCCGCCTGCTGTTCTTTAATCCAGCCGCGTAACTCCTCTCCCTCCAGGCCAAGTTCCTTACTCAACTTCATTAGTTGTTGGAGTTCCGCCATTTCACAGATTTATGGTTATGGTATCTATTATAAGACGACCAACCTGTCGGTATGATCACTAACGATACGACCAGAGACCTGAGATCACACCAGATATAACAATACCCAGTTCAGAATATAATTCAGAAATTTACCTTTACAGCAAAACTAATTCTATATCTACAAAATGTATGCACTATTAATTATAAAAGAAAATAGAAACGACAAGAATGAAGAAATATAATAGAAGGACCACAAGTACGTCAAGGACAACGAACCAGACTAGGACAAAGCTTCTACAAAAAAAAACTATAATGGAAAAAAAAATGCAACCTACTACGCCGATTACACAACACGGTACGAACAAGAACAGAGTCTGAAAAAAAGGAACGTATCTATAGATAGGTAGAAAGAGGGACAAGAGAATACGTCTTCCTGCGGAACAGAGAAGATATCGACGCTACAACTAAACAATATTACAGGTCCCTACAGAACTGTTCACTGTGATGAACGAAGTTCCAAATTTAGCCCACCTCCCGAAGAGGACAAACTACGCTCACCACAGCAAACCCGCGCCACCGCCCGTACAATCAATTACAACGAAAACAGCAAAAACAGGGAAAAAGACAGAAGAAAAGACAGCCCTTAATCCAGGGTACAAAAATTTTGACTTTTACTTAACTTTTCTGACTATAACCTCTCCCCTTGTCTCGGAGCTCTGGCTGCTTGTCTCCCCAGGCTGCACGCACACTCTGCAGAAATTTAAGTACACATTAATACATATTCATCAAAATACATGCATCAATACATATTATAATTCATAAACATACATAAATCATATCATCGTGAAATTTCCATTCATCCCACGAACAAGGACAACAGCATGAATTCCTAGCACAACAGAAAAACAACTAGATATAACGAATACACAATGTCAAAATGACCACAGGTAAACAGGACGAGCCCCCAGTGTCACAACGGACGAGCCCCCAGTGTCACAACGGACGAGCCCCCAGTGTCACAACGGACGAGCCCCCAGTGTCACAACGGACGAGCCCCCAGTGTCACAAATCCCAGACTGGGAGATGTAATAGTTTATGACAGGACGACAATCACGAACAAACAAGTTTAACACTTAACAAAACAACCCATCAGACTCACACATTTATTAAACATAATTATACATATAATAGCGCAATTACATACATTATATTATTGAAATGACTGCCGTACAACGGCCTTATTCTCACACACACTCTCCCTCGGATCCACAATCCGGTAGTTACTCCTAAAGGCACTTCGGCCTCAGCCTCTCCCCTCAGGGTCTTAATAGTACATTAATGATTCACTGGCACCGCAGTCTCTCAACATCCCCTTCCTATTGCCATACAACTTATCAGTTCACTTGCCCATCATCATGGCAATAATATAGTATCTCATTCACTCTCATATCTACGTCCCTGTCCGTGGCCTGACTGCCACGACTTTATGTGCTTCTACTGTCCTGCACTGACAGCCTCACTTCTGGCCTATGTGTGGCGTCCGGCCCTATGCTGGCCTATCTCCTGTGCTCATCGAGGTGGCTCTTCGGCCCGTCCCCGACACCTACAAGAATAACATTACATTGGTATAATACCCTACCATTTCTATTCACTCCACCTCTCCTTACAATCCATGAAGCGTACACACACTAGTTCACCTTTCACTCCCCACACATCTTACGGTAACACACCTCCATCGGAGTACACACTACTCACTCGCGCTACAAATCCATGAACTCACTTTCATCTATCGCTCGTGGCGCACATTGCTATATCCATTATCAAGGACTTCCACATTCCTCACATATACTTATTCACATCATGGTAATAGACGAATATAATATAATACATCAATCATAATAATCAATCAACGTTCTACATACCAGTCATTACTGGAAAGACTCTTCCACTAGTCTTCTCGACTGCTTCCTTTATGTCCGCCCGATGGGCTCTTATTCACAGGTCCGCTCCGTCGGACCTTCTAACTTGCAGTGATAGTTATACAGCGCTTTCGCCTCATTCAGACCCCCCCCCCCCACTACTCACAACAGCACGCTTAACTTGCTTGCCTACCGTGAGCCCTTCTTACTCTACACCCGCTCTGTAGCAATCCCCTTAATTGCACTCACTCCACTCGTGACACCAGGGTATCCTTCAGAAGAGTAGAAACCGTGCATGGATTGGACTGGACGATATAGAAGAAGAAGGAAAATTTGTTTGGAATGACGATGGGACAGAAATGGAGACTTCGATGAAGGACATCATGTTTGGTTCGGCCGAACCCAATAATCGTTATGGCAATCAGCACTGTATACTGATGATGGGCGGTGCCTTTTTGCTCCATGACATTGGATGTAAATATAAGCGCCAGGTCGTCTGTGAAAAACAGGCTGTGTAAATAGAAATATATATCGTATTATAAAGAAAATAAGGTGCATCGTTTTGACGGCGCCTCGGTCTTGGTCAGTATTTTACTATTATCTGACATAATAAGTGTTGTTAAAGTAGCTGGGGTTGCCTGTCTTTACCAGATTTATCTTTCTGTCATTGTTAATGCATTCATTTATCATAACCTCCTCCTTGACTGCTGGCTTGAGAGACTGGGCAGACAGAGACTGGAAGAAGGAGGACTAGGAGGGTAGGACTGACATGAAATCTAGACGTGCAGAAAACTAATTAATGGTTAATAATAGTATCGTATGTTATGTCCAGAGACACAGAATACCGAGACGAACCATTACTTCTCCCACTTTATGTAATGTCTGCAAATTGAGCGCGTATAGATACTGTAAGTACTACTCTTTTTCGTTCAATTAGGAAGAGGTGTGGTGCGAATTGTTGCATTGTTGACATAGATGAAACGTGCGCAAATCGGCGGGCAGAGTATGACGTATTGGTTCGTCTCCGTGTCCTGTGTCTCGACTGTTTCCCCTGTCCACACGGGTCACGGAGGAAAGCAACTCACAAGCCTTCACCAGAGTGGTGCTATCGCTATCAAATATTTCTCCCCACCATCGTTTAACCCTAGCCAAAAAAAGTGTCTACGGATATAAAACCTGATTGGACATGAAAACAGAAATAAATAAATAAATCCGGAGTAACTATCTGATGCATGTGACCAGTTTGGGTTTTGTGCTCACAGTGAAAATTTTTGGGGAGTTTTAGTTTGGGTTTAACGACACGTCGGCACGATAACGGACACTTTGCGCTCTTTATGGTCTATTTTTGGTGCACGTTCTTTATTTACGTTTCGTATTCAGGGCTGTTAAGTCAAACATACATGTAGAACTAAATAAATTCATAATATGATTCTATAACATTGGAAAAATTCTCAAAAGTTTATTTTGTATAGATCTGTAAAAAGTTTTGTAGATAGGTATAAAAGTTCTTTCATCAAATTTTAGATCTTAGCCTCTCTCAGACAGGTCAAGACGCGTTGTGGGTCCACGTCAGAAAATAATTCTTTGAATTGATCCACAGGCATAGGGCCTTCTTCAGATATGCATGATGTCTACACATTCAGTTAAAATAATTATGTTTTATTGATAGCACGAGTAGGTCTTAAACCAGAGTTCATCAAGATGGGGCATGGCACTAATTATTTTGGTGGACAGTGGGCGGGACCTCAAAACGGGACTTACGGATTTTTCATACAAATCTTAATTTCATAATGTATTTTAACCGAATTGTTGTGTGATTATGTCGTGTTGATGATTTCTTTGTTTAGCCTGGATTGAAACATCGAATTCAACAGTTTTAATCAAAACATCCATTAAATATATACATACTGAAGTTATAAATATTTTTCCAAATGTTTTTATATGTACTGGACACTAAATTTGTCCAATTACTGTGTTTAGGTCTTTCTTTTAGGAGATTCGCTGTCCTTGACATTTACATTTCACTTTTCTTGTTTTTATGTTTCTTGTTCTTGTTCCTGTGTGTTTTTGTGGCAGGGATTAATTGTTGTTGTTATTGTTGTTTTTGTTTAGAATTTTGCCAGGACAGCGGTCCTTTGGGGCCTGCTCTTCTCGACTCTCAGTTCCCAAGTTATCTTTAATGTGTGCAACATGCACACGGGACCTCCGAGCTTTTGTCCTTTTCCGAGGAGACTAGGTGCTCAACCTACCTACCATATGAGCAGGGACAGGAATTGAACCATAAGTTTTCCAAGAACTGAAGATCGATGGGTCGGTGGCAGAGGTCCCCTGAACTTATGGTTCAGCGACGAGTCTGTCTTTCATCTCTCTGGTCGGGTAAAACCGACACAACTGGCGAATTCAACAAGACGGAGCCCCTCCCCACTGTGTCAAGTTAGTGAGGGATATCCTGAACATCAATTTTCCTGACCGATGGATCGGTCGAAGGGGTCCCCTGGAATGGGCTCCGCACTCAGGTGACTTCACACCCTATGACATTTTTCTGTTTGGCTATATCAAAAGCAAGCCACTAAGCCCTGTGACCCGTCACAGCTCCAGGAAAGAATCCACACGGCCTCCAGGGAGGTCGGGAAAGTGATGCTGCAAAACATCAGAGAGGGCTGCGTCCGATGATAGCTCAAGGTTGTCGAAAATGGAGGCGGTCATGTGAAAGTATAGAACTAGTCTTTAAGGAGTTCCAACCTTGATGGCAAGTCTAGCAAGTAAAACTGCAATGTCTCCTTTGTTGATACTAAAAATATGAATAAACTCAGTTTCGTGTGTAAGTTTTCGGAATTTATTAAAAGTGTATAGTGACTTTTGGGACACCCTGTATAATTGAAATATCCAGGGTACAGACAGTGAGTCAAATATTACAGAATGATTTAATTGATGACAAATACTAATCAATACATTACACAATAATGATAATTACATAATTATATCTGTACAATTACATAGCCACATAATTATATTTCTTCGAATAAATCTTTGCCTAATATATTATTACAATATATTATAAAGTAATCATTCTCATTTGATTTAACAACTTGCAGTTGACCAATAACAAAAATCAAGAATACTGTTTTATTTTTAGTTAAACGTTAAATCTACGTTTGCTCGGCAGAAAGGGTTAAAACTCATAAAACATTAAGTCACAAACCCATATCTGGAAACGTTTTTTTAACCAATTGGAATGACACATACTAGTAATGTCAGTAGGAGTGAGAGAACCAATTTCATGACAAAACCTGGAAATCGGCAAAATATCATATACAACCATATGGCACATAATTCTCGATATACACTGCCCTGGAGAAGGCACAAGCACGATGGGAAGAACACTTTCGACGCATTAAGGACGAGCGCATCCCCAAGGTCCTTCTCTTTGGGAAACTGGCGGAAGGAATACGTCAAGACAGACGACCCCAACTTCGCTTCAAAGACAACCTCAAGACGACCCTAAAGAACTTAGACATTCCTGGGAAAAACTTGCCTCAGACCGACCAACATGATGCAGCCTGATAAAGAAAGGGGCAAAGTCAGGTAAACAACACTGGAAAAGCAGTCGCAGAAAGCAAAATGGCAACTCGAAAAGCACGAGCCGCTAGCTCTTCTTCCCAGCCACCCACCGGCCTGAAGTGCCCAGTATGTGGTAGACAATTTCGTGCCCAGATTGGACTTATCAGCCACCTTAGACGACACTCCGCAGACCAGTAGAATATGAAGTCATGATCGTCATCGAGACTGATGGACGAACATCATTAGGTTTTTCTAGTATTGTGGCGTAATTTCTTCCGAATGCCCCCCCCCCTCCCCTCCCCCCCCCCCCCCCAAAAAGAACAAACTCATGAAGCAAAGGCAATATGATAATGGGTCAAAAATTGCCAAGAGAAATACAAAACATTCTCAATACAAAAAACAAAGAAAGCCAAGAAAGACAAACAGACAAAAAAAAGCAACGAAAACTTTCACAAACTTTTCGTCATGAAATGTTGAAATGACAGAATCACTAGCCATTGTCTGAGGAAACAACACAGATCAAACATTTCAGTCTTTTTTGAGACAAAGATTTATAAAACTTTTATATGCTGGAATTTGGGCAGCTGAATGGGCAGTTCCGGGCTGAGTATGATACCCCATTGAGGAAAGAAATCCGAGAAGACTCTATTACTAGGCCCGGACAGAAACAGCGGGTCGCTGCCAGCCAAATGTACATCAGAGGTTTATATTTCACAGTAAACCGAATGGAACTGAGTTTTTATTCCTCAAAATGTGGTCTGATTCCAAGTTTGGTTTTTAGCACCTTGTAATAAGCAATAAGTGGACCGAATTTTGAAGAGAATCATATCTACAATATTAAAACTGAGAGACAGAGGGGGTGGGCAAGGGAAAGAGAGTGAGAGAGAGAAGAGAGAGAGAGAGAGAGAGAGAGAGAGAGGGGGGGGAGAGGGAATGGGAGAGAGAAATAGGGAGGGAGACTCTGAGAGAGAGAGAGAGAGAGAGAGAGAGAGAATTAGAAGGCATGGAGAGACAGAGGGGCAGAGGGAGAGAGAGAGAGAGAGTTAGAAGGCATGGAGAGACAGAGGGGCAAAGAGAGAGGGGGGAAAGGGGGACGAGAGAGAGAGAGCGAGAATTTGGAAAGACAGAGAGAGTAATGCACAGAGTGAGAGAGAGAGAGAGGAAAGTGAGAGGATGGAAGAGGGAAAGAGAGAGTGAGAGAGAATGAAATACAGGGAGAAACAGAGAGTGAGAGAGAGAGAGAGAGAGTAGATCAGAGAAAGAAAATGGGGCCGAGAGAGAGAAAGAGTGAGAGAAGAAGAAGACTGAGAGAGAGAGGGTGGAGGAAGAGATGAAGGTGACAATAATTTGAAGATCGATATCAAAGATTTACCTTCGTCCTATTTATTGTTACTGTAAATTGATGTCGCGTTCGTCATCATTACCGCCATTGACATACAACACACAACATAACACAAGAATAAAAACGTATCTCCTGATGTGAAATTTAATTCAATATCTTAAATAGATTTTAAAAAGCACTAACAAGACAAACTTACAAGTCATTGTAGTCAAACAAGCCAATTGTTTCGAATTAAAAGGGATGTCAGGAGTACATGGAAATTCTTGAAAAGTGACAGGAATAATCTGATAGTCACCCAACATCTTGGACTTGACCAAAATTACATTTCACTTCTTGTCTCAGTACAAGGCTGGGCTCGCATGATTAAAGGATGATGAATATTCTTCTTCTTCTGCGTCCTTCGTGTCAGACTGTTTATATCAGGAGGCCGGTAGCCTTTATGAAGGACGCTGTGCTCCAGAGTTCCTCTACTGTCCCATATAGCTTAGTCTGTAGTGCCGCACCCCGGGGCCAGCTGTCTTCCTTGTCTGTATAGGCGGCATTGTTGGAGGACATGTTCTGCATTCTCTGGGGAATTTCCACATGGGCATGTCTCAGTTTCTCCTGAATTTTTTGTAAAGGTGCTGCCTGAGTCTGTTATGTCCAGTCTTAGCCTAAAAAATACAGTTCTCTCCTTTCTGCTGAGCAAGTGTATCGCATCATCTGTTACATGGCTTGGGTGACTTTGTTTCCACTTGCATTTCAAGGCTGCCTTAATGTGACTTTTGGCTTCTGAGAATATTATGTTTTCTCTGACTAGAGGGAGGTCTGCACCATTTTTTTTTCAAGAGTGTCTGCCTTATCGTCTCCTATGATGTTACAGTGGCCAGCGATCACTGGAGAACCACGCTGCTTGTTGCGTGACACAACTGCACTATGCCAGAGGTGAGTTTGTTTTGATGATAACCATGTGAACTCTGAAGAGCCTGCAGGACAGACCTACCTAGCATCTGTGAGAATAACTCTATTTTGTTGTTGTCGTAGATGTCTCGGTTTTTTAAGTTTGGCGCAGCTTCTAGTATGGCTTCTGTTTCTGCTATGATGAAGATAAAAGGAATTCATTCAAATATATGTCAGAAAATCACACTGAAATCTTTGAGCTTTTTTTTTTCTTAGAAATACCTGTATGACTTTTCGCAACTCTAGCGACAAAACGACTTGTACAGGTGTTCTCGCCAACATCACTTTTTAGCATTTGGTTTGCAAATTGTTCACTTTATTGTCTCTTAACTTTAGTTTTGCAAAATTATAGTTAGCAAAACATGAAAATGCCTTAAAATTTCGTAAAGCTCTGCGGCAGACCAAACAGATAACTTTGATTTTCTCGAAACTTCTTTCGATAAAGATCTGGAAGCCTTGTCCTTGCAAGACGTTAGATACTTGTTTTATGTAGAAGATTGATATCACAGAAAATATCCGTTTATCCCAATTTCCAATATGTTGTTCATGTTTTTTTTATAATTATTAAACTGATATTATAACCAATAAGGACAATAATGCACAACAGTGTTAAGTAAAATAGCACAAAATTCCAGTATTTTTCACAAAAAGCTGCAGAACCCATTCCCCAAGGTGAAGAGCCCGACCCCCTTCCCCAAGGTGCAAAATCCAAAAGTACAAAACGGAAACAACGAAAAAGCCAAAAGGAGCACGTCATGAAAGAGCTACACAATAACGGAATGGAATGTACAAGTTCCAGAGGAAAACGTGCCACAATGGAAAGTCGGACGTGGCTGCAATGATACATGCAAAACACAGTGCAATAAGAAAGTCAACGAAGAACAAAGACAGGCTTATTAACAATTCAATTGGTGTTTTTTTTGCATATTTTTTACTTTTCATTGCAATGGATGATTGCTGACAAGCGAATAATTAAGATCATTTAAACTTTTTTAAACGGTCGATGAAAACTTTGAGGACCATTCAAGCAGGATTTGAATTGTTTATTGCTTATCAACTAATAAATTTGTTTGCGTCATGTCTGATCTTTTTATTACCGTTCAGTTTTATTGTTGGGTTATCGTTTTATTCAAGTTTATTGGACATTAAAAAGAATCAATCAAAACTGGTTTACATTTATTTATCTACTGCTGAAAAAAATCGATTAGGTACATAGCACATTGTGCCTTTACATTTTTATAGCTCTACACTTGCTGTTCGCAAGGAAAACTATTGAATGTCGACTTACACTGCGTTGCTTGATTGTATGTACAATCGTCTTCCCAGACGAAATAAAAAATCATATTTTTGTAAGTCTAATATCTCTAATTTTAAAGAAAATATTGTAAAAATAACGGGGTAGTCAAGACATATGGAGCATGAAATTACAAAAAGTTTGATATAAGTAGTGTGTCTGTACTTCGTCTACAATCAAAATACGGTAAAACAGTTTTTTGGCTTCTCCTGAAAGTTAGCGATTTTGACAGACAATAATGTTCCTGGGCGGCGACGATGTACTGTATGATTTCTAATGGCTGAAAGAATGAAAATATTATTTCCCCAAAATTGTCTTTCAGGCTAGTTAATGAACATTTAAAGGTACAACATGTCACTATCACTGAATGACAGACTTCAGGTACTTTTCAAATGACCAGATACCAAAGACAACAACAAAAAAAATGATGGTTGCGACTTGATCTTGCCTGGTAGATCTATGCGTTAGTTTCGGTAATTACCAATGCTCACGTTATGATGATCTAAGAATCAGCTGTAGCCTGTACAAAACTGTTGAAGCCTACATGATTTTGCGGTTAAATCAATAGCTGGTACCAACCACTGACACGTGTTGAAACAGAGGCCGAGAGTACTAATCTGCGATAGCGGTAGAAAAGCTTCAAAGTGCCGATTATCGCAATCTTGGGATCATGCTAGTCAGTGAATTCAATGTTTTGGGAACTGAGAATAATACTACGTGTTTTGAAACACAGCACCTTTGTTATACCAATCCTTTGATTTGATACTCCTATGAAATATCTCTTTTCAGTTTTTCAGAAGTTACGCCTGTGATGCGGTATTTATGCCATCGCTTTGAACAGTTCCGATGCATATTAGAAATTAGACACGCAGAGGCGAAATCCTTCAAAGAAAATTAGAATGTGTCGACAAAGAAAATACGTTTTAGAACCATTAATACTTTATGAATTGTGTTTGTGGCCCGAGTGTTCACCGCAGCCTGTGCAAACATTCTCAAGTTTGGTCTTTTGACAGTTTAATGTATGGTCTGGATCAGACATCGGTAGATATAGATATTCTAATTAGTTCACGTGATATGTTAATATGTAGGCGTTCAGAATCTGTAACTGCGCCACATTGAACGTTAGTCATGATATAAATTAAATGCAGTCTCATTACTGCTCTTGTATGCACAGACGCACTGCACACGCCGTTCTTGGTGAGGGAGAAAAATTACTCAAACTTAAACGCTCATCGACATGTGATCTTAGTTTTTTGACGTTCCAATTTCCATTTTCTGAAGGAGATCTTTTAGTATGTAGAAGAGGTATAATAATATAACACATGCGCACCTTGACACTATTTGAAAATGTCTTCTGGCACTTATCAAGCTGTTTCACAGTTTCAATGTTTCTAACTCATGATCATAATACTGAAGCCAAAAACGTTTATCTTTGAATTTCTAAGTTGTGCAAAACTTAGAGTAAAGTAAGAACAAACAGGAACTAAGTACGCCAAAACGCATTTTAACTTGCTTTGCGGTCTTGCGATGCGCGCCGGAATGAGAAATGCACCAAATTGAACGCTGTGGAAAGAGAGACAAATGTTGCGAGGAGGGGTGCCACCAACAGCTAAGTAGCCGTTCTTTGATTCTTCCATTGAATTTTTTTTTTTTTTTTTTGACCTGACGATGATACTTTTGATGTCAACATTTGATAATGATTTCCTTTGTTTCTGATGTGGGAGAAAGAAATATTAAATTTACCACTATATTAATTCCATTACCCTTGGACAAGTGTTCATTCCTTAAAAATCTTTACACAGACAGAGAAACTAAGAAATAGGACGACTCTACATTCCATCAACACCCAATCTGGTGAAGAAATTGCCTATTGTAAAGGATCTTTTATCGCCCAAGGTAAGTGATTTAAACTTTCTACTGGAAACAAATTTCAACAGGCAGACAAAGATAAACAGTATATATATTGTAGAAAAGTTATATCTCTCGTACACGACCTCTAGGACACGACCTCTAGTACATGACCTCTTGTAAATCACATTTAGTAGATCACCTCTAATACAGCACTCTAGTACATCACCTCCAGTACAAAACCTTTAGTACATCACCCATAGCACAGCGTCTCTAACACCGTACATCACCTCTGTAATATCGTACATCACCTCTAGTACAACGTTTGTAATACCATTCAGCAGCTCTAGTAAAACACCACCAGTACAACAACTCTAGTATAATACCTGTGGGGGGGGGGGAGGGTGGCCTAAAGACGCTACATACGCCAGTATCACATTCTGTTACTAATGCTCGAATGCAACAGTCCCAGAATGTAACAAATCCCAGACTGGGAGATGTACTGATTATGACAGGACGACAATCACGAACAGACAAGTATAACACTTAACAGAACAACCAAACAGGCTCACACATTTATTATACATAAAGATAAAGATATACGTGCAATTACATAGGTTACATTATTCAAATCAAATACCCTCCAATGGTCGTTATTCCCAACATTCATTCTTTCTCCGGGTCCACAACCCGATAGTTACTTTTCTAAATATGCTCCGGCCTCAGCCTCACATCAAGGTATGTACTACTTGCGGCCTATCTTACTGGCTCCTGCTCAACCTAACCTCAATATCTCAATATCACCTCAATATCTCAATATCACATTAATATCTCAATATCACACTAATATCCCAATATCACACTAATATCTCAATTCATACGTCCCTGCCTGTGGCCAGACTGCCACGACTAATGGGCCCTCGCTGTCCTGCGCGACAGCTTCACTCAAGCTGGCCTGTGGGTAGCCTTCTGCCCAACCCAAGCATCTCCTTATGCTGGCCTATCCCCTGCCCTAGTCTCTCCACCACGGGTGCCTCGCTGCCCGACCCCGACACCTATAAGAATAACATTACAGCTTCATAGGTACACCATAGGTACACCATACAATTACTATCCACTTCACCACTCATTACGAACCATCAAGCGTACACACAACAGTCCACATTTCACTCACCACACATCTGCACTTCTCTACGGTAACACACCTCCACCGTATTACACAGTACTCAGACTCGCTACGAATCCATGATCCTAACTTACATCTATCGCTCATTGCGCACATCTCTATACACAGTAATCAATGACTTTCACATTCCTCACATATAACTTATTTACATCATGGTCATAGGAGAATATAGTACATCAATCATCATACTTATCAATCATAGTTCAACCTACCAGTCATCACTGGAAAACACAACAATCTCCCGACTGCTTTCTTCACGTCTGTCCCCTTGGACTTCTTAACTTGCAGTGATCTGACTACTCAGATCTTGCCTCCTCTAAGCTTCAACTCACTCACACACGCACGCTTCAAGTCCCCTTCCCCGCACTTATTAACTCTCGCTCACTCGCTCGTGACACAGAACAGCAGCTCCTGTCTTACACAATAGCTCGTCTAGTACAAAATTAACTTTCCATAAGTCTAACCCACGTGTAAACGGCTCGCAACTTACACTTTCGCCGAGGACGACCAAATCAGCTACGCAATGCACAACAAGCTTGGGAAAGAGGAGATCGCTAGAAAGAAAAAAAAACAAAAACAATGACTAATATTATTCCAAGACGCGATTTCGCGGGCCAAGGAAGAAAAAATCGATGTTTGCTCATCCTCGACCCCTTTATTTTGTTTTGATCGGCGTTGTTTATCGTGGAATTGACTGGCCGATACAACTTTTGTACATAGGCAATGACAGTTTCTGCGACAGCAGTAAGCAGCGATTGATGCGTGGGTAGACTTAGGTGTAACTTTAGTTCATGCATATCGATTAAAATTGAGTTTACACGAAGGTGGACCGCACGCATCACTACGCTGGGCCACTGGTGTACGGGCCGCATGCATGAACTTGGAGTAAATCCGCCAGTTTTGCCCCATGGTGCAGGCGTAGTAGTGCCTCCGGCCACCTTGACGTAAACTCAGATTTAGTCGGTATGCATGGACTGAAGTTTCAGCTAAATCTAAGCTTCAATTGCCGCTTACCGCTGTAACAAAAATTGGCATTGCACACGCACAGAATTTGTATCGGTCAATCAATGCCACAGAAAACAACTCCGACCAAAACAAAACTAAGAGTTCGAGGGTGCGTAAAAGTCCAATTTTTTTCCTTGCCCGTGAAGTCGTCGGTTGGAATAAATATTAATTACTTCTTTTCATTCTTTCAGAGGACGCCTCTTTCCCAAGCTTGTTACGCAATGAGTGGCTGATTTAAAAGTTCTCAGAGAAAGTCTAAAGTTACAAACTCTTTACACATGGGTGTAGGCCCACACAAAGTTCATGCGTACCGGTTAGTGTTTTGCACCAACGCGTAAGGTCTACACCACCGTGTAACTAGTTACGCACAGTTCATGCACACGGCCACAGAAATCCTATAGCATTACCCCTGCGCAACAACTCCAGTACTAGAGCGACAGACCAAAGCTCTAGGAGAGAGTTAAGCCCTGACACAAAAACGGATCAGATTCATCGCAGTCATTAAGTCAATCTGAGATAGTTAAGATTAGGACATAACTATGTAACTTAACTGTATGATTAGGTACACATACGGGACTTGCTGTCATGTTGCTGTTGAATCTTAGCTTCATGTTCCCTTTCACTCTGTAATGACCCCTGAGTGTCGCCTGTGTACACATCTATATTCAATGGCATAGCTTTTCAAAATTGCGACCCGACAGCAATACAACAAAATCGCATGTGTGTGCTCAGGCAAAACTTTTTACATTACAGATGGAAGCCACCTTTCTGATTGTGTTTCTGTTGATGACCGGTTTGCTGGAAGTCACCCTTCCCCATTCACTTGAGAAAAGACAAGTAGGAGAACTCTGTTTTTCGCTTTGCGCGAGGAGGACGTGTTCTCTTCGGGCCGACCGTTCCCCTGGAATTCATAAATGTCGGCTGAAGTGTGCAAGGGCGTGCCATTTGAAAGTATACTGGTGAGTAATGCTTTGAGAAAGTCTTGCCAAGCCACCATTACTTGCCTAGCTGTTCATCTCGATGTGAAATCTTTTTTTAGATATATCTGGATGGAGAAAGGGGGTGAGAGGGGAGAAAGATATTAGTTCACATCAATACAACCATTTTGCAGCAAAATCTGTGTGTCTCAAAACCATTCAATATAATCATGTTGAAAAGTGCCAAAAGAGAGCAAGTTCTGTGTGCAAGAAAAGTACACATTGAACTAAAAAAAAGAAATTGCGTGAAAAGTCGCTCTCGCTCTCTTTCTCTCTCTCTCTCTCTCTCTTTCTCTCCCTCTCTCTCTCTCTCTCTCTCTCTCTCTTTCTCTCTCTCTCTCTCTCTCTCTCTCTTTCTCTCTCTCTCTCTGTCTTTCTCTCTCTCTCTCTGTCTCTCTCTCTCTCTCCTTAAAACATAGTCTCGAAAGCATTCGAAAAGTGCACCGATTTGAACGTTCTTGAAAGGCAGTCAAATAAAAACCATTAAAGCCGAAAGAGGACACGTGCCAGGACCAAATAAATCGGAAAAATGTATTTTTTGAGAAATAGACGCATTGTTTTAGGTAATTATCAATGGTCGTGGTATGATCTGAGAATCAGCCGTAATCTGTACAGAAATGCTGAACCCTATATTATTTGAGGTTGAAATATGTGCCAAGAGTACTGATTGATGTCATGGCCAGCTTATTTCTAGGTGAATATGAATGAATTGTTGTTCGAGTTGTGTGCATGTGTGCATGAGAGCTCTATGTATAGTATATGTTTGTATTTTTAAGACCACATGACTTTAAAGCTTAAACTTCAAAATGTCTGGACGAAGGGTCCGGTGTGTGTGGTCGGCAAAGCTTACTGCTAATTTTCGGGTGAAGGTGTAAGGTTGGAAATTTAAATATAGGGTGAAAATTAACAGTGAAGTTTACGTAAATTCCAGACAATAGGCCTGGTGGAGAATTTGGCTGTGTTCCCCACACTACGTAGATCTCCAACTAGTTGGCTGGTGCCTGAGGTTTCATTGAAGCTCAATGTAATGCTGTCACCATCCAATTAGTTCCCCGATCAAAATCGGCTTCTATGCGCCGGGCCTTTTTTTTTTTTCTCTCTATTTTTCGATTTCATACATTTCTTCTCATCCAATCTCATCCAACAGATTTCAGTGCACGGAGACTGGACCAAATGTGACCTTCCAAAACATCCCACGGAAGAGAAATCCAAATTTATGCTCACAAGAAAACGTTTTTCATCTGTGCAATCCAAAATTTGTTAGAAGTTGCGCCGTCTGTAGAAGGTTCTTTTTTTTTTTCTTTCTTTCTTCAATGTTGAAAATAATATTGTCATTTGCGTAGCTGAGCTTCTCCTCTATCCAGTCAATAAAAATTGTTCTCGTAGGTCTTTGGTTATTGAGCGTATGTATTTAAATGTATTTGTATTGAATGTTAAATATGTCGGAGTATATAGCCCGTCTAGTCCGAAAACCCAGCAGTGTTTTATAACAGATTTCTATAACGTTTTTGTGTTTTAGAACACATTTCCACAAGGTTTTGGTGTTTTATAACAGTTTTCCACAAGGTTTTGGTACTTTATAACAGATCTCTACACCTTTTTTGTGTTTTATAACAGATTTCTACAACTTTTTTGTTTTATAACAGATTTCTACCAGCTCTTGATATTTTATATCAGATTTCCACAAGGTTTTGGTACTATGTAACAGATTTCTACAACGTTTTTGTGTTTTATAACAGATTTCTACAACTGTTTTGTTTTATAACAGATTTCTACCAGCTCTTGATATTTTATATCAGATTTCCACAACGTTTTGGTGCTTTATAACAGATTTCTGTAACCTTTGGGTGTTTTATTACATATTTCTACAACATTTAGGGGTTAAATAAATTATATTACATGTTCTAGTTTTACCCAAAGATTCCGAAGAACATTTACACAACACCATTTTCAAAATTATGACTCACTGCATTGATTACTTGTTTCCATAGGTGTTGAGCAAAAGTGTGCCTTTTTATTATTGTTACTTCTATAACTAGTGTGGCAAAATATACATGTGATGGTAAAGGGTACTAGTCGGTTCTCTGTCCACCAATGCTTTGTTTCGGTCACTTTCAAATAACGATTTTTTAATGTTACATTTAGCTACATGTTGATTTGTATAGAAAGCCTGACTAACTCTGTTTGATCTAAAATCTAAACACACACACGCCCACACAAATAACATACACAGACACACACATTCATTCATTCTTGAAATTTGCACACTTAGTATCAAACCATTATGGAATTGTGCCCGTAATTTATAGATCCGCTCCGGTATAACCAGTTTTTCTGAATAACCGGACTCTTTTCTGCATGTCACCGAGACAGTGTTGTATCGATAATTCACCGCTTGTTTTACGTCTAATTGCTTTTCTATTCAGATCTTGAAAATGTTTACAATACGTGAAGATCCATACAATTTGATCGGTCAGCCATTGCGATAACAACAAATACCCATTGTTGTTTAACAGCAAAGCAGGCGAGGAGCGCCTGGAGTCAGCATAACCTTTTTGCGTCCGGATAAAGAAAAACTTCTGAAACACAGAAAGCCGATTAAAAAATGTCCCGAGAAACGATGAGATCAAGAGCACTGAGCAAACATCCCTTTTAATTCGAAACAATTGGCTTGTTTGACTACAATTTGTTGTAAGTTTGTCTTGTTAGTGCTTTTTAAAATCTATTTAAGATACTGAATTAAATTTCACACCAGGAGATACGTTTTTATTCTTGTGTTATGCTGTGTGTTGTATGTCAATGACGGTAATGGTGATGAAAGCGACATCAATTTACAGTAACAATAAATAGGGCGAAGGTAAACCTTTGATATCGATCTTCAAATTATTGTCACCTTCATCTCTTCCTCCTCCCTCTCTCTCTCAGTCTTCTTCTTCTTCTCACTCTTTCTCTCTCTCGGCCCCACTCTCTTTCTCTGACCTACTCTCTCTCCCTCTCCCTCCCTCTCTCTCTCTCTGTATCTCACTCTCTCTGTCCTACTCTTTCTGTCTCTCCCTGTCTTCTCATTCTCTCTCACTCTTTCTATAACTCTCTCTCTCTCTCTCTCTCTCTCTCTATCCCACTCTCTCTGTCTTTCCTAATTCTCGCTCTCTCTCGACCCCCTTTCCTCCCTCTCTCTATCTCTCTATGCCTTCTAATTCTCTCTCTCTCTCTTTCTCTCTCCGTGTCTCCCTGTCCCTCTTTCTCTCTCCCCCTCAATCTCCCCCCCCCCTCTCTCTCTCTCTCTCTCTCTCACTCTCTTTCCCTTGCCCACTCTCTCAGTCTCTCAGTTTTAATATTGTAGATATGATTTTCTTCAAAATTCGGTCCACTTATTGATTATTACAAGGTGCTAAAAACCAAACTTAGAATCAGACCACAGTTTGAGGAATAAAAACTCTGTTCCATTGGGTTTACTGTGAAATACAAACCTATGTACAATTTGAAAAAAACTCGAACAGACGCAAGAAAGCAAACTTTGCAATGGATAATTAGATCTAAGCTTATGCTTGCTTTTATCACACTGTTGGTTCTGATTAAGTAAATACCACAAAATGCGTGTCCCAATTAAGATGTGTTTTCATGAGTACGACGACGAAAACGAACTCGTCAAAAATCCATCAAGTAGGCTAGTAAAAGAAACAGTAGAAACAATGTTTCCATGTCTGCGGAAATGGAGTTCTGGTACACATGAACATAATTCTTTCTGTTTTATTACTTAAAGGGTTTCTGACGTTTTTGTTAAGGTTTCCGTTTCCGTAAACAGGAAAACCGAACTTTAGGGAGGTTTCATGCGTAGCCCTGTCAGACACAGTCAGATGCTGACAGACATGGAGAGCACACTGTAATTTCCCATATTTTCTGAGTAAATCAGGGAAGACCCTATCATACTAAGCCCTGTCAGACACATTCAGTTGCTGGCAGACAAGAAGTGCACGCCATAATTCCCCATATTTTCTGAGTAAATCCAGGAAGACTCTATCATACCAAGGCCGACTTCTGCCATTATTTCTCTGGTGTACAGTTTCCTACTACTATATGGTTCCGAAACATGCCGAGTGACAAAAACCAACACCAAAAAGCTGCAGACATTCACTAATCGATGTCTCAGAAACATTCTCCACATCAGGTGGCCAGAAGTCATCTCCAACGAAGAACTGTGGGACCGGATGAGACAAGCTCCAATTGAAACTAAGATAAAGAAAAGGAAATGGTGATGGGTAGGCCACACGTTACGAAAGTTTGAATCCAACATCACCAGGCATTTATATTCCGTCCACTTACTTGTAATTCCTAATTGCCTGAAGGCAAGAAACAAAAACAAAAAAATCATGTAAAAATTAAATGGCGTTTCAAAAGAAACAAAACTGTTCATAACAATATCGAGAGGACTACTTGTTTAAATAAGTCCCTTCAGCACTGAGCAGCGAGCAGTGGAATTGTTTTTTCCAACGTATCTGAAAGCATTGAATCCATACGTTGACGTCATAATGATGAGTTGGGTAAAAGAGAACAACTGTACGTATCCTTTTACAGAGCGTTTAAGACCGCAAACATGATAAACACATCTTACGTGTTATTACAAAAACTTATCATAACTCAGTTACATGCCGTAACATAATAATGGAAGCTTAGTACAATGTGGCACGCATCTAGCTGTAATTAACGAAATATTATAAAAACCACAGAAAAACTGTGGGATCGCAGCAGGGCTCTAACCAACGGCTCTAAGTAACATCAAAATTGGGCAAAAAGAAAAAGTTGTATGTAGCAAAGCTCCGCGTGAGAAATAATATCCAAACGATACAATGCAAGCTAAAACAGAAGACAGAAAGTGTTCGATATTTCTGCTATCGCCTTTATCAAAGAAAAAACAACAACAGAAAAAAAGTCAAATGGAACAGATAAAACAATCGAACAATAAAAGATTTCAATAGGACATGTAATGTTTAGAATCGAAACAAAATATGTTTACTTACCTGCAACGTTATGCTTGCTCAGCAGCACAAAAGCGCGTCTGCCAATATATGGAAGCTCGAAGTCTAGCTGTAATGTCTTGTTGAGGCGAATTACGGAGGGCAGAAACGATCTTTCTCTGTTTGCTTTGTGTATTATTCGGGTGCTCTTGGATTATAATAGTTGTCTATCTTGGTATTTCATTTAATGTTAACATAGTTTTGCATTGTGCAGTGAACTGAGTACATTCCCTCCCACTTTTTGGTGCAGCTCCTCTGTCTGACCCCCCTCACCCCAACCCCTATTCCTCCCCTGTCTAGAATTTTCATCCTTAAGTTTGAATTTCCTACATTGGTAGCCAAGAGCCTCCTATTTGATAATCCTTGCCTTAATTGATCAGAACTGATCCAAACAGAGATGTGAGTTTCAAGGCTATCTTTATGGCGGACCTGGGTTCTCTTGACAACTTAGTTTACCATAACTACAATTATCAGGTTTTTGTTAAGCCCAAAGTGTAGGTTTCAACAGACTGGAGAGCCATTGCGCGGCATATTCCAGCTAGAGCGGTGCTACTGTGAGTACAAGGCATACTATTTGGGAATAACACGATGATCCAAATGAGAAAAATGTGGTGGAAACAATACTGGGCTTTTTCAGGTACGTCACTATCTAGGTCAATCTCATCAGTGATTGTGGTTATAGATGATGTAAAACACGCTTCCGACTACAAATTCCACAGCTTGAGACACTCAGTCCATTAATAGAGATCTTTATTGTTATTGTTGTTGTTTTTTTGTCTGGAATTTTGAAAAAATAAAATATTTAAATCTCTTTACAACGAAAAGGAACAGGGTCAAATCTTTCTTTGATTTATATTCTAATCTAAATTGAACATATCGTTACCTTTATCTTCTTCTTCTTCTCATTTTCTTTCTCTCCCTGTCTCTCTCTGTGTTTGTCTTTCTTTCAGTCTCTCTCTTTCTCTCTCTCTCTCTCTCTCTCCCTCTCTCTTTCTTTCCTTGTCTTGATTTCGATTGTCGCCACAGAACTTGTGCTTCTTCAAATCTTCACTGGAAAAACAGACATTACATGGAGGCCACCGCGAACTCATGTCACACAAAGACATATTGAGTATATTGCATCCGGGGCTAAAGCTTAATAGAAATAAATCAGCGGGAATGTGGGTGGGAAGTAATAAACAAATCGAGGAAGGGAAGGAATAGCGTGGGTAGGAAAGGGAGGTAACATAAAAATACTTGGGATACACTTTAATGCTGCGGTCGAGGCATCTAATATTTCACAAAATTGGATGGAAAAAATAAACAGCATTAAAAATCTGATTCGTAGATGATCCAAAAGAAATCTGTCAATGTATGGAAAGACTATAATAGCAAAAACTTTTTTACTATCAAAACTAAACTGTGTTATCCAGGAAACTCTGGCTGAAATAGATGGAATCATATTCAAGTTTTTGTGGCAAAAAAAGTATTCAAATAAAAGAGCTTTTGAAAAAATCAAACGGAACACTTTATGCAGAGAACCAAACGAAGGAGGTTTAGGAGTAATCAGTATAAAGGATCAGCAAAACGTCTTTCTCATAAAATGGTTTAAAGAGATATGCTTACAAAAGCCATATCTAAAAACAGGAGCAAAATTAGCCAGTCATTTCTGCAAAAAGCTGGTAAACCTTTCTTACTTAACCAAGTCAGATACTAAAGCGAGAGAAGTAAAACAAGTAGGTACAATAAACTCGATTTTTTGGCAGAATGTAATCAAAACTTGGTTAGATTTAGAAATAAGCCACTGTGGATAGAAAAATGGGTCAGAGGGGGAATTAAATATCTGTATCAAATGTTTAGTGAAAACAAAATTCCTGCAAGACATTGCTGGGATAATTGGACATTATCCTAGTATCCATTTTGATTATTGGGCCGTTACAAATGCTGTTAAAAAAGAATGGAAGGAAATTTTTGTACAAACCAGAAAGGAAGACAGACCTCCTCTGCATAATATAGAAGATGAGATAGGTGAAAATGTAAAAGATATTTTTTAACTAACGAATAAATAAATTAGAGAGAAACTAATAAATAACAAAAAAGCCACGATCTGTAGCATGGGTTTCTGGAAACGAAAATACAATGTCGATATACATCCTTATTTTGAAAGCGGGTTTAGAGCCTGCAAAGAAAACAGATTGAGGCTCTTACATTTTAAAATCCTACACAATATTTACCCAACGAACATTCTCTTACATAAAATGAAAATAAAGGAAAGCAATAAATGCGAGCACTGTAAGACGCCTGATTTTATAGAACATTTCTTTTTCTATTGCAGCAAATTGAAAGACTATTGGCCTTATGTGGCCCAGTATATTTTGAATAAAACCGGTAAAAGAGTTGAAATAAATGAGAAAATTGCACTTTTTGGAATAATACGTGGGGACTTGGACTATACTGTAAATCAAAATATTATTGATGATATTAACTCCGTACTATTAGTTGCTAAAATGTGTATCGGTAAAATAAAATATGGCAAATCAATGAATCTTAAATTTGCATTTGAGACAGAAATGCAGGTAAGGGAAAAATATCTGAAGGTATATCCGAATAAATAATCAGAGAATGAAAGGATGATTGAAAAGTGTGGAGAATGTGTAAATGAAGTGACAGTAAAATGAAAGCAAATAAACTTTTAAAAAAAAAAAGAAAAAAAAGGGCAATGACGAAAAGATGAAAATGCAAAAACTAGTACATTCCAAAGTGCATGAAGTAAAGTATAATTAGTATACGGTCGTATACTGCTATTATTATTCTGTTATTGGCAATATATTATTACCATCTAGTACAATAATTGATTATGTCTTGCCGCATCTGGCTGATAATAACCTATAATTTATCTATTTATCCTTATTTTTATCTCTTTTTCTTTCTTCTTTGTTTTTATCTTACTTGCCTTTGTATTTGTTGGGATTTTTATACATTATATGGTTAATATTTAATTATAGCTATTTTTCACGCACTGGTAATAATTTGTAAATGAAACATTCACTCAGGTTCTTTCTTTTTTTTAATTTTTTAAACTTCTTTATTTTTTTACAAGCTGTTGAAAATGAACTGTAAAGACTGTCAGCTGATAATGAAAAGACCAAAATGGTTCGAGAACAGCCGACAATACAGAATTCAGCAACTGACAATTCTGGGATATAAAAGACTTCAATTGGGTCCGATCCTCAGAACAGTCCTTATAGACAGCCATGTATTTATTTGCTAGACTATTATCAGGTCACACGTACTTTCATACTTATCTATTTACTCATTTAACTAGCCACTTTGAACTAGACTTCTCTACGTATTTATTTGGGAACCCACTTATATGGATACCTTTTTGAAGAAGGTTTTTTGGTGTTTTTTTTAAATTTCCGTAAATCATATAAAATACACCAAACTTATTAAGTGATCTCCAATCACTGAGTCATGCACGAAATGAATGCATTGCATTTGAATCTGAGTCCCTCCCCCCCCCCTCCCCCAAAAGAGTATATTGCATCCCCCTTTCACGCAGTGCATTCTCCTGTTTTCTTTCAGCGGTTTTCATACTCCAGGGCTCTCTGGCCAAGCAAATCGTCAAAGAATTTACATGGAGACCTAATCCCTCTGCAGGTCCCAAACGCCTCTCGAATGGCTGGACTGACCGATCTCTGACTTCTTGTGTAGCCAGATGTATGGCCAAGTATGTGGCAGTTGTAGTTCAAATGTTGGTCTCAACTGAGTTGTTTGTTGTCGTTGTAAAGCCCTATCACTAATATACGCGATATCACTTTGTGTTGTCATGTGATTTGAGGTGTAATCATAATAATATTTGGCATCCTGAGCTTAAATTGCACTGGAAACCTCAACCAGATGTACCTTTCTGAAAGGCTGATTTCATTGGCTCTGGCAAAATAGAGATAAAAAATTAAACGATTTGATTGATTAAGGGTGCCTCTCTGGAAGGCTGATTTCGTTGGATCTGGCAATACAGTGGTGTAAAATTAAACGATTTGATTGGTTAGAAGTATCTTCCTTAGAATGCTGATTTCATTGATGAGAAGGACGTAAAATAAATGGGAACTGTAAAACAGTTTGATGAGTGCCACAACGCATTATAAAAAAGAGACAAAGTGTACATTTGATATACTTTATACATACTAAAGGATCCCCAGTTTTTAAAAAAAGTATAAAAGAAACGGAGACGAAAGAAACAAGAACTAAGGTCAGGACTAAACGTCAGTCATAGGAAAAGTTCATATACATTGAGGCTGATGGAACACAGAGTCAAGTGTGTTGTGGTTCTGTTGTAACTCAGTCCACATAGAATCTCAGTCAGACAGCTGACAAAAGACAGTTTTCACGGGAACAGTCAAACCATGAGACACGCTGGTCCAGAGTCAAGATGCTGGACTCTCCTACCGAAGGTACCTGGTTGGATCCCCGGTCGGTGCAGGCATATTTTCTATCCTTTTTCCTGTGGTAGGTAGGAAGGATCAAGCAAATGCACCTAATCTTCTCGAATAAAGACGAAAAACTGGGAGGGCCCGTGAGCACGTGGTGCACGTTAAAGACACCTTGGCGGTTGAAAGTCTAGAAGAGCAGGCCAAACAAGACCGCTGTCAGGGGTAAATTCTAAAATACTAATCGTACAACCAAAAATACACAGAAACAATAATAAGAAAAATAGAAACAAGAAAAGTCAAGTGTAAATGATAGCGAACCTCATAGAATAAAGACCTAAACACAGCATGGACAGGCCCGAGGATTAGTGAGAAACAATCCAGACCTACGTTCTCTATTTTCTGAAAAACTGGATATATTTTAGTATGTAAAAATGCACACTTTGACACCTATTAAAGATGCACAATGGCGCTTATCAAGCTGTTTCACAGTTCTGATTTATTATCATGATACTAAGGCCGATTTCGTTTAACTTCGAATTTCTCAGTTGTGCAAAACGTGAGGTTAGAACAAATAAGAGCTAAAGTCACAACTTGTTTCAGTGTCGCCCCTGCGCCAAATTGTGTGTTACCTCCCTTAGTCCACATTTCCCACTGAGATGCAGACAAAAACTAGCTTGACCCATTGCACCACCAGCCTAAATTTTAGCTGATCAAAACTGTCCTAAAATGTGATCCAATTTCTCAAGTCGTAAATTAAGTGGCGCAGATCGCACAGGAAAAAAAAAAGGCAATTACATCGGCCGAATGTGATGCAGGTCCAAACTGAGGCCTTGTTTGATTGTGACTCCTCAGTTTCTTTTCTATGTATGTACAAAATGTTTTTCATGTTCATGAATAAAATGTCTGAACTTAAATTAAATATCACTACACATTATCAGGCCCGACTTAACTATCTATCTGACCAGGTGGGTCACAGTCTTCCTTTGAAACCCTCTTTCTTTTAAACTCCTAAATGAATGAGACGACTTTTCATGATACCAGTGATTCTATATTTTTGAGAGGATCTGGCGAAATTGTGCGTGAGTTGAAATTTTTATACCTCTTTAAAAAAAAAATCAAAATAAAATATTTCTGATATGATTTTAAGAGAAATATTTCAAATGAATACAGAAAAACTTTTAATTCCGTACAAAATGTTACCACACTAGGGTTGGGGGAAGGGAGGGAGGGGAATTTGGTCTTTCATTTTGAGAAAGATTTTGCCAGATTCACTTACATTTATCAACTTCCACCTCATCTTTTCTTTTCTGCTCTCCAAATTTCAAAAGGTACCCGGTGTTTTGCCAAAGTGTTATGTACAATGAGGTCACTGGCTTTTGTACCGCTGGCCAATGGACAATGACATCAGAACCCGCACCCAACACAGCAGAGGGTGAGCTCTATTCCACCTCTCTCTGTAGCCACACACCGGGCTTTGAGTTACACACCTACAACAACACAGGGGTCTGGTTGTTGCACTGTGACACGGAAATGAACTACACAGATGCTCTTGCGGCGTGTCATAGCATGGACAGTCAACTCTACACCAGTAAAAACATGGACAAGTTCCGAATACTCCAGGATGTCGTTCAGAAGAGTGGAAACTCTGCTTATTATATTGGACTGGACGATATGGAAGAAGAAGGAAAATTTGTTTGGAATGACGATGGGACAGAAATTGAGTCATCGATGAAGGACAACATGTTTAATCCGAATGAACCCAATAATCTGTTTGGTAATCAGTTCTGTATACTGATGTTGAGCCGTGACTTTTTGCTCTATGACATTCAGTGTGACCGTGAGCAGGAGGTCATCTGTGAAAAACAGGCTGTGTAAGTAGAAATATATATCGTACTACATGTATAAAGAAAATAAGGTGCACCTTTTTGACGGCGCCTAGGTCTTGGTCAGTATTTTAGTATTATCTGACAAACTGGTTGTTCCCAGGTTTAAAACATCAAATTATGGAGATAGAGCTTTTAGTTTTTTTGGTCCCTGTGTGTGGAATTCTTTACCACAAGAGGTTCGAAATTCTGCCTCTCTAAACATATTTAAAAACAGGTTAAAAACATTTCTTTTTAAAAACTCAATTTTATAGCTTGCTATGGATGTATAAAACTAGTTTGTCTGTGTGTGTGTAAGTTTATTTGAATGTGCTTTTATGATTTTTTACTGTGTACAGCGCCTAGAGCTTTTAATGTTTTAGTCCTGGCGCTATATAAATGTATATATTATTATTAGTATTATTATTCCATAATAAGTGTTGTTAAAGTAGCTGGCGTTGCCTGTCTTTATCAGGGTTATCTTTTTGGCCATTGTTAATGCATTCATTTATCATTACTTCTTAATTGACGGCTGGCTTAAGATTGGATTTTTTTAGTTTGGGTAGACAGACTGGAAGACGGAGGGATAAGAGGGAAGGATTGGTGTTAATTCTAGACGTGCAAAAAACGAATTAATGGTTAATATTAGTATTGTATGTTATGTCCCGGGGCACAGAATACGGAGACGAACCATTACTTCTCCCACTTTATGTAATGTCTGCAAATTGAGCGCGTATAGATACTGTAAGTACTGCTCTTCTTCGTTCAATTATGAAGAGGTGTGGTGCGAATTGCTGCATTGTTGACATAGATGATACTTGAGCAAATCGGCGGGCAGAGTATGACGTATTGGTTCGACTCCGTGTCCTGTGTCTCGACTGTGTCCCCTGTCCATACGGGTCACGGAGGAAAGCAACTCACAAGCCTTCACCAGAGTGGTGCTATCGCTTTCAAATATTTTTCCTCACTATCTTTTAACCCTAGCCAAAAAAAAGTGTCTACGGATATAAAACCTGACTGAACATGAAAACAGAAAAAAAAAATCTGGAGTAACTATCTGATGCATGTGACCAGTTTGGGTTTTGTGCTCACAGTGAAAATTTTTGGAGTTTGGGTTTGGCTTCAACGACACGACGGCATGATATGTACACTTTGCGTTCTTCATGGTCTATTTTTGGTACACGTTCAGAGCTGATACGTTTAATATACATGTAGAACTAAATACATTCATATAATTCGATAACATTGGCAAAATTCTCAAAAGTTGTTTTATATAAAATTGAAATTGAAATTAATAGATTAAAAATTTATCCATATCATCCCCCCACCAGCAAAAACAAAATTTATTATCCATTATTAAATAATATTATTATTAATAAATATTCAAATATTATTTGAGTTGTGTTATATGTGGTGTGAGTTGTGGACTGCGCCTAACAGGCTGCGTTACAATTTGCTCTGAGATAGAGAGGGGCGGAGAGAGAGAGAGAGAGAGTGAGCGAGACAGGGAGAGAGAAAGAAACAGTGTAGTGTGTTGAGCGCTTCGCAGGCGCTCCATTCTGCTCTGTGGTTGACATGTTGCTTCTGTAAAGCGCATAGAGCATTTTAAAGGTCTATGCTCTATGCGCTATATAAATGCCATCTATCTATACATATAGATCTGTAAAAAGTTTTGTAAATGGGTATAAAAGTTCCTTCATCAAGTTGTAGATCTTAGCCTCTCTCAGACAGGTCAAGACGCGTTGTGGGTCCACGTCAGAAAATAATTCTTTGAATGGATCCACAGGCATAGGGCCTTCTTCAGATATGCATGAAGTCTACACATTCAGGTAAAATAATAATGTTTTATTGATAGCACGGGTAGGTCTTAGACCAGAGTTCATCAAGATGGGGCATGGCACTAATTATTTTGGTGGACAGTGGCCGGGACCTCAAAACGGGACTTACGGATTTTTCACACAAATCTTAATTTCATAATGTATTTTAATCTAATTGTTGTGTGATTATGTCGTGTTGATGGTTTCTTTGTTTAGCCTGGATTAAAACATCGAATTCAACAGTTTTAATTAAACCTGCTATATTGAATGTATACATACTGAGTTTATCAATAATCTAGAGAAGGCTCAAGCACGGTGGGAAGGACACTTTCTACGCAAGGAGGACGAGCGTATCCCCAAGGTGATCCTCTTTAGAGAACTGGTGGAAGGAATACGTCAAGACAAAGTCAGCCAAACAACGCCGCAAAGGCAGTCGCAGAAAGCAAAATGGCAACTCGGAAAGCTCGAGCAGCTAGATCTTCTTCCCAGCCACTCAGTGACCTGCGTGATTTTTTTTCCGTACGAGCTTTAGCAGATTCAGGAGCGGGGCAACATCAGACCCTCAAACACTGGACGGCTCCAAAACATGCCTGGGATTTTCAGTGACGTTCATTGGATGTAATTGTATATCCTAAATATTTAAACTTTTGAACTTGTTTAATCTTCTCACCTTCACTTATGAGATTACAGATAGGGTTTACCACCTGTTTAGATATTGTCATGGATTCTGTTTTCTTGATGTTTAAGGCACAGTCCAGAGATTACAGCACCCATGGCAGTGTTCTATAGGACGAAAAATCCCTCAGCCGATGACTTGTGTTTGGGGGTGTGTTGCTGCCCCACTCCTGATTTGCTAAAGCTCGTACGGAAAAAAAATCATGCCAACGGCCTGAAGTGCGCAGTATGTGGCAGACAGTTCCGTGCCCAGATTGGACTTATCAGCCACCTTAGAAGACACTCTGCAGACCAGTAGAATATAAAGTCATGGTCATCATCGAGACTGATGGACGAACGTCCTCATTCTCCTCTCTCTCTTTCTCCCTCTCTCTCAAATACAGTCTCCCATTTGCATCAAGGCGCTATATGTCCTATTCCTGTGAATTGAGCTCTCTTGAACGACAGTCAGACAAAAACAACAAAATGAGCCTAGAGAGAGCATCCTGTGAGGAGTAAATGAATTGAAAAATCTATATTATAATAAATATTAAAAAAAAAAAAAACTCTCCTGACAAGACCTACAGTGCTCATACAGCTCAAATATGTGTTGAATTTTGTATTAATTTAACCCTGTCATTTGGTATTCTCCCTCTATTCCATTTCCTAGAACGTTCTTCTTTCGATCTTCAACTCAATCCAACGTAAGAGTGATTTCTTTAATGGACCCCCCCCCCCACCCCGACCTCATTTCTATTTCAAAAAGTTATCCTATTAATTCAGGTCTCGCTCGCTTGTCTTTCAAAGACTGACAACGTGGACATATCGAACGTCCTCTACACAATTACTAGCATATTTATATTCCGTCCTCTTATTTGCCATTCCTTATTGCCTGAAGGCCAGAAACAAGAAAATCATATAAAAATCAAATGGCCTTTCAAAACAATATCGAGTGGACTCGTATTTAATTAAGCCGCTTCAGCACTGAGCAGCGAGCAGTGGAATTGTTTTTTCCAAGGTATCTGAAAGCATTGAATCCATACGTTGACGTCTTACAAGTAATGATGTGTTGGATTTAAGAAAACAACTGAACGTGTCCTATAGATCAATGATTCTCAAAAGGGGGGACCGTGGCTCTCATGGGAGGAATTCAAATCTATAGGGAGTTTGAGTTTGAGTTTAAATTTTACGGTGTGCCGGCATGATAACGGCCACTTTGCACCTATGACGGTCTATTTGGATACTTTATTTTGTGTTTTGTGTTCAGATCTTCTTCATCCACATAATCAAGGTGAGGAATTATAGCCAGGGGAGGAATTAGGGAGGAAATTCAGTAGGGGGAGGAACTCCAAATGGGAAAGAATATTACTTTGTTTGTACTTTATGTACATAAATGAAATATCAATACACATAAATTTTATGATCCATTGAAATTAATTTAATAGATGGATTTCATTAAATACCAAAGATCACTGTATTTTACATCTTTACAACGTTTTATTTAAAAATACTTGAAACTTTAATAAACACAATCGGTCGATACAAAATCGATTGGGCTGGATTAGTTGACACTTAATAGAATTAATTTTATAACGTTTGAAAGTATCATTTAGGGTGTAGCGTTGAGGAAAAAAAAAAAGAGCTAAATTTGCGCCACAATGAATTACTCCCACCACTATGTTTTTTTTATAAAACTAGATGAAGTTCCCGACATTATCCGGGACAAAACCTGTGAACTCACCGTTCTATCTCTCTCTCTCTCTCTCTCTCTTTTGGGTCTACAAAGCTTCCCATATTTTACAATAGTACTGCAAATTTCATGAGCACCAGAGCACTACCCACTCATTTCTGGTAGGGAAATTGCGCGCACCGAATTGAACGCATAATTTACAACCGTTTTTAAGCTCCTACGCCCCGTGGAAATGCACAAACGGGTGTTGTTTACCGCAGCGACCTACTTTCTGCTCCATGCTAACTGTGGTTTCGCAGAGCCTTCCGTGTCTCGCAGTGCAAATCGAACAATAGTGAACCCTCTCTCTATATATATACTCTCTGGGCTTACTACAGGGAGCCAAAACAAAGATCATTGTATTTTACTTTTTTGCGACTTTTAATTTAAAAATACCTGAAACTTGAATCAACATAATCGGTCGATATGATACAAAAGCGACTGAACTGGATTAGTTGACGCTTAAGAAAATTAATTTCATAATTTTTGAAACTGTCATTTACGCTGTAGCGTCGAGCAAAATAAAGAGGCGAAATTGCACCACAATGAATTACTTCCACCACTATTTTTTTTTTATAATACTAGATGAAGCTCCCGGCATTATCCGGGATAAACCTGTGAACCCACCGTTCTATCTCTCTCTCTCTCTCTCTCTTACTACAGATTTCAGGCGCTCCAGAGCATTACTCACTCATTTCTGGTAGGGAAATTGCCCGCACCGAACTGAACGCGTATTAATACATCGTTTCCGGTGCAGTGGGCTTGCTACAGGCAGCCAAAACAAAGATCATGGTATTTTACTTTTTTGCAACTTTTAATTTAAAAATAGCTGAAACTTGAATCAACACAAAAGCGATTGCACTGGATTCGTTTACATTTAGGGAAATTAACTTTATAATTTTTGAAACTGTCATTTAGGCTCTAGCATTGAGCAAAAAAAGGGTCAAAATTGCACCACAATGAATTACTCCCGTCACTATTTTTTTTTATAATGAGAAGATAAGATTAAGGAGGACTTTCCGGTTTTTCTTTTGGAATTAAATTACGCAACCTTAGTTCTTCTATGGTTCAAGTCCATCCTTTACACAACTGAAAAATTCCACGAACGTTTGCGGATTTAAAATACGTAGTTAGAGGTATCTTACTAAGACCAGAAGTGTACGCCATAATCTTTATCTTATTATAAATAAAAAAATAGTGGTGGGAATAATTCTTTGTGGTGCCATTTTGACTTTTTTTTTTTTTCTCAACGCTACAGCCTAAATGACAATTTCAACGATGATAATTTTCCAAGGTGTCAACTAATCCAAGCCAATCGCTTTTGTATCGACCGAATGTGTTGATTCAAAGATTTTGCAATCATATGAATTTTCATAAAGCTTACAAATTTCAAACACCGTTTTTCTCAGTTGGACGATTTTGAATATAAAACATTCTGGTTGCCAATCCTCGATATATTTCTGATGAAATGGTCAAGTAGCGTATTGCAAAAGGTCACTTGTTGTTTCAGAATACCAAGGGCTTTCCCACAGATATTCCCTATTCTAATGGACCAACTCTCGCAACATGACATGGACGAAAGGGGGAAAATCAAGCGTGTTAACGGCGTGTACGTTTGCTGGGGAGGGGGAGGGGGGAGGAGAGTCAAAAATCCCCAGAATCGAAATACCTACTTTATTGATGGCCCCTAAAGGAAACAACAAAAGAAAAAAAAAATATGCATTCACCCGTAATTCAACTGCTGAAAAAAAGTCGCTCCCTGTCTGGCAGAGCAATGGTTCTCAGAGCCCCAAATCACATACCCTTTCCATCCCAGGATTACTCAATTTTTCCACCATTTTTTTCACCGCTATACCTCTACTGTGGTAATGATTGAAACAGTTTATGTAATAAAATATGAACTGTTAATTAGTGATCGCCTTATAAGATAAAATAGAATCACTTTTTAATTCAAAGAGGGAAATGCACTTTTTAATTCAAAGAGGGAAATGCACTTTTACAGCGCCTTTAAGGGCACATACATGATAAACACATCTTACGTGTTATTATAATTATAAACATATCATAACTCAGTTACATGCAGTAACATGGCATGGAAGCTTAGTAAAATATGGCACGCATCTAGCTGTAACTGACGAAATATTATAAAAACCACAGAAAAACTGTGGGGTCGCAGCAGGGCTCTAACCAACGGCTCTAACAACGTCAAAATTCGGCAAAAAAAAAAGTTGCATGTAGCAAAGCCCCGCGTAAGAAAGAATACCCAAACGATACAATGCAAACTAACAGAGAAGACAGAAAATGTTCGATATTTCGGCAATCACCTTTATCATGGAAAAAAACAACAACAGAAAAAAAAAAAGACAAATGGAACAGATAAAACAATCGAACAATAAAAGATTTCAATGGGAAATGTTTAGAATCGAAACAAAATATATTTACTTATCTGCGAGTTCTTGCTTGGTCAGTAGCACAAAAGCCCGTCTGCCAATGTATGGAAGCTCGAAGTCTAGCTGTAATGTCTTGCTGAGGCGAATTACGGAGAGCAGAAACGATCTTTCTCTGTTTGCTTTGATGTGCATTATTCTGGTGCTCTTGGATTATAATAGTTGTCTATATTTGTGTTTCATTTAATGTAAACATAGTTTTGCATTGTGCAGTGAACTGAGTACATTCCCTCCCACTTTTTGGTGCAGCTCCTCTGTCTGACCCCCCTCACCCCAACCCCTATTCCTCCCCTGTCTAGAATTTTCATCCTTAAGTTTGAATTTCCTACATTGGTAGCCAAGAGCCTCCTATTTGATAATCCTTGCCTTAATTGATCAGAACTGATCCAAACAGAGATGTGAGTTTCAAGGCTATCTTTATGGCGGACCTGGGTTCTCTTGACAACTTAGTTTACCATAACTACAATTATCAGGTTTTTGTTAAGCCCAAAGTGTAGGTCTGAACAGACTGGAGAGCCATTGCGGCATATTCCAGCTAGTGCGGTACTACAGCGAGGACAAGGCAGACTATTCGGGAATAACACGATGATTCAAATGAGCAAAATGTGGTGGAAACAATACTGGGCATTTTCAGGTACGTCACTATCTAGGTCAGTCTCATCAGTGGTTGTGGTTATAGATGATGTAAAACACGCTTCCGTCTACAAACTCTGCAGTTTAGGATACTCAGTCAATTAAAAATATAGTTATATTGTTGTTGTTGTTATTTTTTGGTCTGGAATTTTGAAAAAAAATTAAATCTCTTTATAACAATAATGAAGAGGATCGAATTTGTCTTAGATTTATATTCTAATCTAAATTGAGCATATCGTTACCTTTATCTTCTTCTTTATCCTTTTCTCTCTCTCTCTCTCTCTGTGTCTGTCCGTCGGTCTTTCTTTTCTTCTCTCTCTCTTTCTTTCACTCTCTCTCTCTCTCTCTCTCTTTCCCTGTCTTGAATTCAATTGTCGCCACAGAACTTGTGCTTCTTCAAATCTTCACTGGAAAAAGAGACATTACATGGATGTCACGAGTGGAGTGAGTGCAATTAAGGGGATTGCTACAGAGCGGGTGTAGAGTAAAATTAACGCACGTAGACAAGTAAGTTAAGGGTGCTGTTGTGAGTAGTGGGAGGGTCTGAATGAGGCGAAAGCGCTGTATTACTATCACTGCAAGTTAGAAGGTCCTACGGAACGGACCTGTGAATAAGAGCCCATCGGGCGGACATAAGGGGAGCAGTCGAGAAGACTAGTGAGAGAGTCTTTCCAGTGATGACTGATACGTAGAACGTTGATTGATTATTATGATTGATGTATTATATTATATTCGTCTATTACCATGATGTAAATAAGTATATGTGAGGAATGTGGAAGTCCTTGATATTGGATATAGCAATGTGCGCCACGAGCGATAGATGAAAGTGAGTTCATGGATTTGTAGCGCGAGTGAGTAGTGTGTACTCCGATGGAGGTGTGTTACCGTAAGAGGTGTGGTGAGTGAAAGGTGAACTAGTGTGTGTACGCTTCATGGGTTGTAAGGAGGGGTGGAGTGAATAGAAATGGTAGGGTATTATACCAATGTAATGTTATTCTTGTAGGTGTCGAGGACGGGCCGCAGAGCCACCTCGATGAGCACAGGGGATAGGCCAGCATAGGGCCGGAGGCCACACATAGGCCAGAAGTGAGGCTGTCAGTGCAGGACAGTAGAGGCACATAAAGTCGTGGCAGTCAGGCCACGGACAGAGACGTAGATATGAGCGTGAATGTGATAATGTACTATTGCCATGCTGAGGGGCTAGTGAACTAATAATGTCTACTGAAATGATAATGTCTATTGAAATGATAATGTGTTATTGCCCTGCTGAGGTGCTAGGGGAATGCTAAGGTGTATGACGATAGGAAGGTGATATTGAGAGACTGCGGTGCCAGTGAATTACTAATGTGCTATTAAGACCCTGAGGGGAGAGGCTGAGGCCGAAGTGCCTTTAGGAGTAACTACCGGATTGTGGATCCGAGGGAGAGTGTGTGTGAGAATAAGGCCGTTGTACGGCAGTTGATTTCAATAATATAATGTATGTAATTGCGCTATTATCTGTATAATTATGTTTAATAAATGTGTGAGTCTGATGGATTGTTCTGCTAAGTGTTAACTTGTTTGTTCGTGATTGTTGTCCTGTCATAACTTATTACATCTCCCAGTCTGGGATTTGTGACAATGGAGGCCATCGCAAAGTAATATGACACAAATCCATATTGAGTATATTGCATCCCGAGTTCACGCACTGCATTCCCCTGTTTTCTTTTCAGCGGTTTTCCTACTTCAGGGCTCACTGGCCAAGCAAATCGTCAAAGAATTTACATGGAGACCTAATTTCTCTGCAGGTCTCAAACGTCTCTCGAATAGCTGGACCGACCGATCTCTGACTTCTTGTGCAGCTAGATGTATGGCCAAGTATGCGGTAGCTGTAGTTAAATGTTGGTCTTAATTGAATTGTTGTTGTCGTTGTAAAACTCATTAATATACGCGATATCATTATGTTTTGTCATGTGATTTGAGGTGTAATCATAATAATATTTGGCATCTGGAGCTTAAATTGCACTGGAAATCTCAGTAAAAAAATGTACCTTTCTGGAAGACTGATTTCCTTGGATTTGGCAATAGAGGGGTGTAAAATTAAAGGAATTTATTGGTTAAATGTACCTTCCTTAGTACTCTGATTTCATTGATGAAAATGACGTAAAATAAATGGGAACTGCGAAACAGCTTGATGAGTGCCACAACGCATTTTAAGAAAGAGACAAAGTGAGCATTTGATATACCTCTTATACATACTAAAGGATCCCCAGTTTAACAAAAAGAAGAAGAAAAGAAACGGAGACGAAAGAAACAAGAACTAAGGTCACGACTAAACGTCAGTCATAGGAAAAGTTCATGTACATTGAGGCTGATGGAACACAGAGTCAAGTGTGTTGTGGTTCTGTTGTGACTCCTCAGTATGTTTTCTATGTATGTACGAAATATTGTTGATGTTCATGAATAAAATGTCTGAACTTAAATTGAATATGTCTACACATTACCAGGTCCGACTTAACTATCTATCTGACCAGGTGGGTCACAGTCTTCCTTTGAAACCCTCTTTTTTTTTTTTAACTCCTAAATGTATGAGACGCCTTTTCATGATACCAGTGATTCTATATTTTTGTGAGGATATGGCGAAACTGTGCGTAATTTGAAATTTTTATACCTCTTAAAAAAAAATCAAAATAAAATATTTCTAAGACGATTTTCAGCGAAATATTTTAAATGAATGCAGAAAAATGGATAATCTTTCATTTCATAGGCAAATTTTTATTGCGTACAAATGGTTTCCTCCCTGGGGGTGGGGGAAGGGAGGGAGGGGAATTTGGTCTTTCACTTTGAAAGAGATTTTTCCAGATCCACTCACATTTATCAACTTCCACCTCATCTTTTCTTTTCTTTTCTGCTCTCCAAATTTCGAAAGGTATCCAGTATCTTGCCAAAGCCTTATGTACAATGAGGTCACTGGCTTATGTACCGCTGGCCAATGGACAATGACATCAGAACCCGCACCCAATACATCAGAGGGTGAGCTCTATTCCACCTCTCTCTGTAAACACACACCAGACTTTGAGTTACACACCTACAATAACACAGGGGTCTGGTTGTTGCACTGTGACACGGAAATGAACTACACAGATGCTCTTGCGGCGTGTCATAGCATGGACAGTCAACTCTACACCAGTGAAAACATGGACAAGTTCCGAATACTCCAGGGTATCTTTCAGAAGATTAGAACAGCTGCATGGATTGGACTGGACGATATGGAAGAAGAAGGAAAGTTTATTTGGAATGACGATGGGACAGAAATGGAGTCTTCGATGATAGGCAACATGTTTAATCCGGCCGAACCCAATAATAAATTCGGTATTCAACACCGTGTAATAATGGTACACAATGACTTTTTGTTCTATGATATTAACTGTGACACAAACCAATATGTCATCTGTGAAAAACAGGCTGTGTAAATAGAAATATATATCGTATTATAAAGAAAATAAGGCGCACCTTTTTTATGGCGCCTCGGTCTTGGTCAGTATTTTGCTAATATCTGACATTACATAATAAGTTTTAAAATTGATGGCGTTGCCTGTCTTTACCAGGGTTATCTTTTTGTCATTGTTAATACATTCATTTTTCATTACCTCCTCCTTGACTGCTGGCTTGAGAGACTGGGTAGACAGAGATTGGGAGACGGAGGGATAAGAGGGAAGGGTTGGTGTTAATTCTAGACGTGCAGAAAACTAATTAATGGTTAATATTAGTATTGTATGTTATGTCCAGAGGCACAGAATACGGAGACGAACCATTACTTCTCCCTCTATATGTAATATCCGCAAATTGAGCGCGTATAAATACTGTAAGTACTACTCTTTTCCGTTAAATTATGAAGAGGTGTGGTGCAAATTGTTGCATTGTTGACAGCGATGATACTTTCGCAAAACAGCGGACAGAGTAAGACGAATTGGTTGTGTCTCGCCTATGTCCCCTGCCCACACGGGTCACGGAGGAAAGCAACTCACAAGACTTCACCAGAGTGGTGCTATCGCTATCAAATATTTCTCCCCACGATTGTTTAATCCTAGCCAAAAAAAGTGTCTACGGATATAAAACCTGACTGGACATGAAAACAGAAAAAAAAAGTAATAAATCCGGACTTAATATCTGATGCATGTGACCAGTTTGGGTTTTGTGCTCACAGTGAAGATTTTTGGGGAGTTTGAGTTTGGGTTTAACGACACGACGGCACGATAACGGACACTTTGCGCTCTTTATGGTCTGTTTTATTTGCACGTTATTTATTTATGTTTCGAAGTCAGAGTTGTTATGTTTAAAACATGTTTGTAAAAGGGTATAAAAATTTCTTAATCAAGGTGTAGATCATAGGATCTCTCAGGAAGAACAGGATGCGTTGTGGATCCACGTCAGAAAATAATTCTTTCATGGATGGACAGGCATAGGGCCTGCTTCTGATATGCATGAAGACTACACATTCAGTTAAAATAATTATGTTTTATTAATAGCAATGGTAATGCTCAAACCAGTGTTCATCAAGATAAGGCGTGGCAATAATTTAGTGGGCTCTGGGACTTCAGAACGGGACCTACGGATTTTTCATACAAATCGTAATTTCATAATGTATTTTAACCTAATTGTTGTTTGATTATGTCGTGTTGGGGGTTTCTTTGTTTAGCTTGGATTGAAACATCAGATTCAACAGTTTTAATTAAAACTTCTGATGAATGTATACATACTGAAGTTATAAATATTTTTCTAAATGTTTTTATATGTACTGGACATTAGATTTGTCCAATTACTGTGTTTAGGTCTTTCTTTTAGGAGATTCGCTGTCCTTGACATTTTACATTTCACTTTTCTTGTTTCTATGTTTCTTGTTCTTGTTCCTGTGTGTTTTTGTGGCAGGGATTAGTTGTTGTTTTTGTTTTTGGTTGTTGTTTGTTTTAAATTTTGCCAGGACAGCGGTCCTTTTTTGCCTGCTCTTCTCAACTTTCAATTGCCAAGGTATCTTTAATGTGCGCAACGTGCACACGGGACTTCCGAGCTTTTGTCCTTATCCGAGAAGACTAGGTGCTCGACCTACCTACCATATCAGCAGGGACAGGAATTGAACCTTAAGATAAAGAAAGGGGCAAAGTCAGTTAAACAACGCCACAAAGGCAATCGCAGAAAGCAAAATGGCGACTCGGAAAGCACGAGCAGCCAGCTCTTCTTCCCAGCCACTCAACGGCCTGAATATGTGGCGGACAGTTCCGGCCCCAGTATGGACTTATCAGCCACCTTAGAAGACATTGCGCAGACCAGTAGAATATAAAGTCATGGTTATCATCGAGACTGATGGACGAACATCATCAGGTTTTCCAGTATTATGGCGTAATTTTTTCCAAATGGCCAAAAAAAAAAAAACAACTAATGAACTAAAGCCAATATATACGTCAAAATATACCAAGAGAAATACAAAACATTCTCAAAACAAACAAGGAAAGCCCAAAAAGACAAACAAACAAACAGACGAAAGAAACGAAAACTTTCACAAACTTTTCGTCTTGAAATGTTGAAATGACAGAATCACTAGCCATTGTCTGAGGAGACAAACACAGATCAAACATTTCAGTCTTTATGAGACAAAGATTTATTAAACTTTTTTATACCGGAATTTGGGCAGCTGAATGGGCAGTTGCGAGCTATGATACCCCATTGAGGGAAAAAAATCCTGGAAAACTCTATCACTAAGCCTGGACAGAAACAGCGAGTTGCTGCCAGTAAAATGTACACCAGCGAAGTAATGGCAGAAGCCGGTCCTGGTATGATAGACTCTTCCTGGATTTACTCAGAAAATATGGGGAATTTTGGCGTGCACTTCTTGTCTGCCAGCAAGTGAATGTGTCTGACAGGGCTTAATAATTATGATAGAATCTTCCCGGATTTACTGAGAAAATATGGGAAATTATAGTGTGCTCTCCATGTCTGCCAGCATCTGAAACCTCCCTAAAGTTGGCGTTTCGTGTGTACGGAAACGGAAATCTGAACGGAAACGTCAGAAAGTCCTTTAAGTAATGAAACAGAAAGAATTATGTTCATGTGTACCAGAATTCCATTTCCGCACACATGGAAACAATGTTTCCACTGTTTCTTTTACTACATGTTGGATTTTTGACGGGCCCATTTCCGTCGTCGTAAGCATGAAATCACGGCTTAAATGAGATAAGCCTGTATAGTATTTACTTGGTCAGAACACCAACAGTCTGTCAAAAGCAATCATTAATAATCATTCATAGCAAAATTTGCTTTCTTGCGTTTGTAAGATATTTTCTTTCAAATTGTACATAGGTTTATTATATTTCACAGTAAAACCAATGGAATTGACTTTTTATTCCTGGAACTGTGGTCTGATTCTAAGTTTGGTTTTTAGCACCTTGTAATAAGCAATCATCATCATCATTGCCTTTCTCACCCTGGATCAGTGTATAGGACACCAACAAAAACTTTCCATCCCTCGCTATCATGGGCCAGCCTCTTTACATTATTCCAAGTCTTTCCGCTTCGTTGCACATCATTTTCTCTGGCTCTTCTCCACGTTCCGCGCGGCCTTCCTCTTGATCTCTTGCCCTGGGGATTCCAATCCAATACCTTCTTCGTGATGCTGTTTCCTGGCCTCCTGAGAGTGTGGCCGATCCATCTCCATCGCCTCCTACCAATTTCCTCTCTGACTGGGCTCTGTCTTGTTCTTTTCCATACAATTTCATTGCTGACCTTGTCTGTCCATCTGATCTTAAGTAGCTTCCTCAAACATCTGTTGATGAAAACTTGGATTCTCTTTATGCAGGCCTGAGACGCATTCCAAGTCTCACATCCATACAACAGGACTGACTTCACGTTCGAGTTGAATATCCTCAGCTTTGTTTTTAGAGATATATCCTTGGTTCTCCAAATCTTGCTTAAGGACGTGAAAGCTGCCTGTGCCTTTCCAATTCGTGCTTTGACTTCTGCCTCTGTTCCTCCCTTATTGTCAATGATACTACCAAGATAGCAGAAGGACTCTACATCTTCCAGTGGTTGATCTCCTACTCTGACTTGTGCGCTTGGGGGTGCAACAATTTTTAGGACCTTCGACTTCGCAGGATGTATCCTCAATCCAATAGATTCTGAAATTTTCTTTAGAGCTGTAGTCTTTGCTTGCATCTGGTCGTGTGTGTGCGACAATAGTGCCAAGTCATCTGCAAAATCTAGATCGTCCAGCTGTGTCCATGGGGTCCATTGTATGCCATTTCTTCCTCCACTGGTGGTTTCTTTCATAAGCCAATCAATCACCAGGACAAAGAGAAATGGGGACAGCAAACAACCCTGCCTAACACCAGTCTTGATATCAAAGCTGTCAGTAAGCTCGCCATCGTGTACGACTCTGCAACTTGTCCCCTCGTACATGCTCTTGATAAGGTTCACTATCTTCTCTGGGATTCCATAATGTCTCAATATTCTCCACAGTGTTTCTCTATCGATGCTATCAAAGGCCTTCTCGCAGTCAAGGAAGTTCACTATCAGTTGGGAGTTCCACTCTAGCGACTGCTCTACTATGATTCTCAGCGTGGCGGTCTGGTCGGTGGTTGATCGATTACTCCTGAAACCAGCTTGCTCCTCCCGAAGTTTTGGGTCTGTTGCATTCTGTATTCGCTTGAGAATAATCCGATTGAAAACCTTTCCTGGGATGGAGAGAAGTGTGATTCCTCTGTAGTTACTACAATTGCTGAGGTCCCCCTTTTTTGCAAGCTTCACGAGGTGTCCTTCCTTCCAGTCCTTTGGAAACTTGCCTCCGATCCAAATCCTCGAGAATAGTGAGTGCAGACCCTCTGCAGCCCCAGCAGCATCTGCCTTCAGCCCCTCTGGTGGGATCTGATATGGTCCAGCTGCCTTGCCTCGATTTAACTGCTTTATGGCATCATTAATCTCTGCTTTAGTCGGAGGGGCGCAACTGATCGGTAAATCATTTCTTCCGGGTAGAATGTCGGGTGGGTTGCTAGGTGGAGGTCTGTTCAAGAGGCTGTTAAAATGTTCTATCCATCTTTTTGCCTGAGCTTCCTTTCCAAAAATAGCCTTCCTGTTGTAATCCATGACAGGAACTTCAGGTTTTCCATATTTTCCAGTAAGAGTCTTTGTAGTCTGGTAGAGGATCCTCATGTGTCCTCCTGTTGCTGCCTTCTCTGCTAACATTCCTATGAACTCCTCTATGTCTTTTTTAATTGATTTTTTTACCTCTTTAGCTGATGCTCGGTACTCTTCCTGGTTACCAACTCTTGAGCTTCTTGTACGACTTGCATTTACCTGTTCTTTTAGGTCTCTTCTTATCCTTATCAAGTCCAGTGATTTTTGACTGATCCATTCCTTGTGTTCCACTTTCTTTTCCCCAAGAACATCCTGACATGTCGATGTAAATACTCCTTTTACCTTAGCCCAGTGAGTCTCCAAATCTACTGTCTCTTCGAGGTCAAAAAGGGGTTTGAATCTATTCCTCAGTGTCAGCTGGAACTCTTCCTTCTTGTCTCCATCCAGAAGGCTCACTTGAAACTTTCTACTCTTTGTTCCTGCTCTGGTACCTTGTTTCTTGAGGCGGAGTTTGAGTCTTGCCAGCAGCATGTGATGGTCAGATCCAACATCAGCTCCTCTCTGTACTATGACATCCTCCAGTAAGCGTCTGGATCGTCGGGTGATGCAAAAGTGGTCAATCTGGTTTTCAGTTACTCAATCCGGTGAAATCCAAGTGGCCTTATGGATCCTCTTGTGTGGGAATACTGAACCTCCAATCACATAGCTGTTAAATGCGCAGAAACTTGCAAACCGCTCTCCATTCTCATTCATTTGTCCCAAACCATTGCACCCCATAATGTCCTCATACCCTGTATTGTCCTGTCCTATCTTGGCATTGGCGTCTCCCATTATAATGTTCACATCTTTTCTTGGCAATGTGTCAACTATTTCCTGAAGCTGGTTGTAGAAATCGTCCTTGTCCTCATCGGTTGCTTCATTTGTTGGGGCGTATATCTGCACAATGTTCATGTTGATGTTCTTGTTCTTTGTAGTAAATGATGCCAATATAATTCTCCTTCCGTAGGGTTCCCATCCCCTCAGTGACCTTTGGGCGTGCTTGCTCAAGATGATCGCTACTCCTTCTGTATGCTTTTTGTCCTCCCTTCCAGAATACAAAATCTTTTCCCCAGAATTAAGTTGTTTCAGTCCGGACTGTATCCAGCGGGTCTCGCTAACTCCAAGTATGTGCAGTCTGTATCGCCTCATCTCCATTGTAACCTGGGCACTCTTTCCTGCTTCATACATGGAGCGGACATTCCACGACGCAATCCGGAGTGACTTGTTTGATGAAGGAGCAGTCAGGCCAGTGGAGTCCTTTCGGCTTTGTCCATTGTCCTTCATTGAATCTACAGGTGCAGATGCTCCCCCTTCTCCCAAGATAAAAGACTGATTGAAAGTATTTGCTTGCGTTTCTGTAACTGGTTTATTTCTACAGGGTGGGTAGTTGGCCCACCGCCAACTGGCTCTTCTCGGGAGACCAAGACCTTTGCACCTTTAGTCGCCTCTTACGACACGCAGTATCACGTCAGATGTATTCTTTGCTGTCCCTCTTCTGCAAGAGGGCCCCGCATCTGCACGGGCGGTAATAAGCAATAAGTGGACCGAATTATGAAGAAATTCATAACTACAATATTAATATATTAATTAACCCTCACCCTGCGCGGGGCGGCAATAGTCGGTATTGACTTGCAAGCGCTCATGCCGCACGGGCGGCAAAAGTCGTCCAGGTCAAGCTGACCGCGCCACGCGCAAGCCCTATTTTCAGGCGTCGGGTCACTGACCTTTTTGAGACGTAACCACCGTGTTATTGTTCACTGTATCTCTTCTAAATCAAACGCATTGTGACATGGACATATTAACGAGTGAACCACTCGTCGGAATCACATATATATGGCCTTTAGCGTCTTTACAGACGGTCTTAGCAGCTAGAATATTCACTTTCACTTTGACTGACAGCTTCTCTCGTGGCTTATTCTACCAATGTTTGACCCGAGAGTGCGATGGCAGTGATTGCAGCTCAGTCTTTTGGGTTCACTTTGGCGAGTGTTTTCATTCCGCCTCTGTCGTTTTGTCAGGTATGTTTCTTTTGCCTTGAAGTCTATTGCGAGCGTGCCACTGCGCAATTTTTGTCTCCATCTGCTTCGATCATTTGCAAGGTTCTCCCATTCATTGGGGTCGATGTTGAATGCTTTCATCGTGACCTTGCAAGTGTCTTTGAATCGCAGATGTGGCCTACCTCTGGGTCGGTTGCCAGTAGCAAGTTCCCCGTAGAGAATTTGTCTGGGGATGCGGTCATTTTCCATACGGTGGAGATGTCCAAGCCACCGCAGTCTTTTTTTGCCTAGGAGAGCCTGAGTTGATGGAATGTTGGCTCGGCTCAGAACTTCGATATTTGAGATCCTGTCTTGCCACTTGATCTTGAGAATTTTGCGTAGGCAGCGCAGGTGGAAGGAGTTGAGGGATCTTTCATGTTTGGAGTAGGTGGTCCATGTCTCTGAGCCATACAGCAGGGTGCTTAGGATGCAAGTTTGGTACACGAGTACCTTTGTTTTGATGGTCAGCTTGCTATTGTTCCACACCCTTTTTGAGAGTTTGCCAAAAGCTGTGGCCGCCTTTCCTATTCTGGCATTTATTTCAGTTGTTATGTCTGTGCTACCACTGATGGTTGAGCCTAGGTAGCAGAATTTTCCCACTTGCTCCAGAGGAGAGCCATTCAGCATGATTGGGTTGGGGTTTCTCAAGCCTTGTGTCAAAACTACAGTTTTTGAGACACTGATCCTTAGCATGAATTTGTCACAGGCTTTGGCAAGGCTATTGATGAGAGCCTGGAGCATGGTTTCATCGTGGGCCACGATTGCAGCATCATCTGCGAAGAGAAGCTCTTGTAACATAATATGCTCTGTACGAGATTTTGCTTTTAGTCTGGCAACATTAAAAATGGAGCCGTCCACTCTGGTGTTAATAAGTACTCCACCTGAACATTGACCAAAGGCATTCTTGAGTAGGGCTGCAAAATATATACCAAATAAGGTAGGAGCAAGAACACATCCCTGCTTCACACCGCTGTTTACAGCAAATGAATTGGATGTGCAGCCTTCAAAGTTGACACATGCCCTCATGTCAGTGTGGAAGGATGCAATAAGTTTTAGCAATGTTGGTGGACAGCCTATGGATTTAAGGACTGCATACAGGCCAGATCGGCTTACGGTGTCGAAAGCCTTTGTTAGGTCCACAAAGCATGTTATAAGCGGCCTGTTTTGTTCTTTACATTTTTCTTGGATTTGCCGAAGTGCAAATATCATGTCAATAGTTGATCGTTTGCTTCGAAAGCCACATTGTGTTTCTGGTAAGACTTTTTCCGCCAGTTGTTGAAGGCGGCAGAGGATGACGCGAGCAAAAGCCTTTCCAGTAATGCTGAGGAGGGATATGCCTCGATAGTTGTTGCAGTCGCCTTTGTCTCCTTTGTTCTTGTAAAGTGTGACAATTTTGGCGTCTCTCATATCATGTGGTATCACGCCTTCTTTCCAACACTGCAGTAACAGATTATACAGGTGTGGTAATAGTGGGCCTTTTAGGTCTTTTAATACCTCTGCAGGAATGTTGTCACTTCCTGTGGCTTTTCCAGCAGACAGGTGGTCGATTGCATTGGAAAGCTCGACTAAGGAAGGTTCAGCGTCAAGTTCGGCCATTATTGGCAGTTTTTGGAGGTGTTCCTCAAAATCTGGTGGAATATTTTTCTCAGTTGAATACAACAGAGAGTAATGCTCTACCCACCTATTCAGTTGTTCATTTTTATCTGTGATGGGTTCACCATTTACAGACTTAAGTGGGGCGCTTTTGGTGATGATTGGCCCAAGAGCTACTTTCATCTGACTAAAGGCGGTTTTCATATCTCCCTTTTCATTTGCCTCTTGTATGCTGTTACACAAGTCTGTCCAGTATTTGTTGGCGCAACGTCTTACCTCCAGCTGAAGTTTAGCTTTTGCATTTTTCAAACAAGTTTTTGTACTCTGATTGCAATTTTTGTTATACTCATTGAAAGCAGATTTCTTTTGCTCAATGAGAGGTAGGAGAATTTCGCTGTTCTGGGCTACCCAGTCGTTGTTTGAAACTTTATGCTGTCCAAAAGACTTGATGGCACAGTCATGAATTTTTGAACTGAGAGTGTTCCATGTTTTGGAATCACAAAGACTTAGCTTTCAAAGGCTCTCCCCACACTTTCAAAAGATGTAACATCGACATGCGAACTGTTGCTCAACAAATTTGCAATATTATCTCATTTTCTCACAAGCTGACCACCATCTGGATTTGTCTTTATCTAAGAACCAATCAGAAACAAGCGCTGAAATAATCTTTGCCCCAAATGCCCACATTGGTTTATTAGTATGTGTCAATCAGGATGAAACCATTTGTGTAGGGCTTGGGAGGGCGTGGCTTGTTATCACGCTTCGTTCTCACGAAAACTACAGCTGTCAGTTTGGAATCATAAGTCAGATCATTGGTTAGAGACTGACAGACTAAGGTTTTGCTGGTTAATTCATTATCAAGCATGATAAGGCATAGCAGGGAATATTTTCATACCGATCAATAAAAACCGAACCACGTGGACAGCGTATGTGGTCATCTTCTAGCGGCACGGGTCAGTGACCCCAGATAAGATTCTCCGTGAGTAAGGTCACTGACGGGGCAGCGGGCTTTACAGGTAGCGTGCGGGGTTTTAAAACTAAGAGACAGAGAGAGTGGGCAAGGGAAAGAGTGAGGAGGGGGGGGAGGGATTGGGAGAGAGAAAGAAGGAGAATGAGACGCAGAGAGAGAGAGACTTAGAGGACATCAAGAGACAGCGAGAGGGGCAGAGAGAGAGAGGGGGAAGGATGACGAGAGAGAGTGAGAATAAGGAAAGACAGAGAGAGTGGGGTAGAGTGAGAGAGAGAGAGGGGAAGGATGACGAGAGAGAGTGAGAATTAGGAAAGACAGAGAGAGTGGGGTAGAGTGAGAGAGAGAGAGAGAGAGGAAAGAGAGGGGAGAGGGAAAGAGAAAGAGGGAGAGAATGAGAAGCCAGGTAGAAACAGAGAGGATGCGAGAGAATGAGAGAGAGAGAGAGAGGGGGGAGGGAGAGAGAGGGAGAAAACAGGGAGAGACAGAGAGAGTAGGGCAGAGAAAGAGAGTGGGGCCGAGAGAGAGAGAGAAAGAGTGAGAGAAGAAGAAGAAAAAGAAGAAGAAGAGAGAGGGTGGAAAGCAGGAGGAAGAGATGAAGGTTGCAATAATTTAAAGGTAGATATCAAAGATTTACCGTTGTCCTATTTGTTGTTACTGTGAATTGATGTTGCTTTCGTCATCATTACCGTCATTAACACACAACACACAATATAACACAAGAATAAAAACGTATCTCCTAGTGTGGAATTTAATACAATATCTCAAATAGATTTTAAAAAGCACTAACAAGACAAACTTACAACACACTGTTGTCAAACAAGCCCATTGTTTCGAATTAAAAAGGATGTTTGTTCAGTGCTCTTGAACTCACCGTTTCTCGGGACATTTTTTAATCGACTTTCTGTGTTTCAGAAGTTTTTCTTTATCCGAACGCAAAAGGATTATGCTGACTCGAGGCACTTCTCGTCTGCTTTGCTGTTAAACAACAATGGGTATTTGTTGCTATAGCAATGGCTGACCCATTAAACTGTATGGATTTTCATGTATTGTAAACATTTTCAAGATCTGAATTGAAAAGCAGACAGACGTGAAGCACCCGGTGAATTATTGATACAACACTGTCTTGGTGACATGCAGAAAAGAGTCGTTTACACGTTAGTCCGGTTATTCAGAAAAAAATGTTTATACCGGAGCTGATCTACAAATTACGGGCAACAATTCCATATGGTTTAATACTAAGAGTGCACATTTCAAGAATGAATGAATGAATGTGTGTATGTGAATATGTTTGTTTGTGTGTGCGTGTGTGTATGTTTAGATTTTAGATCATACAGAGTTAGTCAGGCTTTCTATACAAATCAACATGTAGCTAAATAATAACGTTTTTGTTTTTTTTTTAAAGTGACCGACACAAAGCATTAGTGGACAGAGAGCCGACTAGTACCCTTTGCCATTACATGTATATTTTGCTACATTAGTCATAGAAATAACAATGATAAAAAGACTCACTGTTGCTCAACGCCTATCGAAACAAGTAACCAACGCAGTGAGTCATAATTTTCAAAAATGGAGTTCTGTCAATGTTCTTTGGAATCTTTGGGTAAAAATAGAACATTTAATATAATTTATGATTATACCTAAACGTTATAGAAATCTGTTATAGAACACACAACCGTAGAAATCTGTTATAAAACAGCTAAGCGTTGTGAAACTCGGTAATAAAGCACCAAAACGTTGTGGGAAATCTGTTATAAAACACCACAACGTTGTAGAAATCTGTTATAAAACACAAAAACGTTGTAGAAATCTGTTATAAAGCACCTAAACGTTGTAGAAATCTGTTATAAAACACAAAAACGTTATAGAAATCTGTTATAAAGCACCTAAACGTTGTAGAAATATGTTATAAAACACCAAAACGTTATAGAAATCTGTTATAAAACACAAAAACTTTGTAGAAATCTGTTATAAAGCACCTAAACGTTGTAGAAATCTGTTATAAAACACAAAAACGTTATAGAAATCTGTTATAAAGCATCTAAACGTTGTAGAAATCTGTTATAAAACACAAACACGTTGTAGAAATCTGTTATAAAGCACCTAAACGTTGTAGAAATCTGTTATAAAACACAAAAACGTTGTAGAAATCTGTTACAAAGCACCTAAACGTTGTAGAAATCTGTTATAAAACACAAAAACGTAGAAATCTGTTATAAAACAGCTAAGCGTTGTGAAAGTCGGTAATAAAGCACCAAAACCTTGTGGGAAATCTGTTATAAAACACCAAAACGTTGTAGAAATCTGTTATAAAACACCAAAACGCTGTAGAAATCTGTTATAAAGCACCTAAACGTTGTGGAAATCTGTTATAAAACACCAAAACATTGTAGAAATCTGTTATAAAACACAAAAACGTTGTAGAAATCTGTTATAAAGCACCTAAACGTTGTGGAAATAAGATGTGCAACGGATTCGGAAGGTTATGTCCGACTGTCGGTTTGAATTTGAGTTTGGTTTTTACGGCGCTTCGGCACGATAACGGCCAATTTTCGCTTTTTCACGGTCTATTTGGAAATCTATTCATTTTTTGGTATTCCCGAGACTTAGTGTACTGGGTCTTGGGTATTCAGAGCTTCTAGATTTCAAAAACAAAAATAAATAGTTCCGTATTAATATTATTAAAACTTGTAAAAGTTTCAAAAGTTTTTTTTGTATAGATCTCAACAGAGTTTTGTTAATGCGTTCAAAAGTTTTAAAATAAGTTGCCGCTTTCAGAAAGGACAAAACTCTCTGTGGGTCCACGTTAGGAAATAATTTATCAATGGATCCGCAAGCATGGTGCCTTTTTCGGTTATGCAAGCAAGTCTACGTCATTCAGTTAAAATATGACATTGTATTATTGATGGTTGGCAATTGAATGTCATTCAATAATGTTCCTTTTTTCTTTAAAAAAATAGAATAAACTTTACAGATCCAAAAAAGAAATGTAACATGACATGCACAAAGGAATGTTCATACGTAGAATTAAAACTCCCTAACATTCTCTATAGATTTTGGTAGACAGGGCTTTTGTATTCTTTCACACACATACACACACGCACACACACACACACACACACATTGTTTTCAATGAGAGAGAACCACCACCACCCCACCCCACCATGGACTGTCCCTTCCTGCTCCCCACCCCCATCTCCAGCCCAAAGACATCACTATTCAGAACGCTTCCTCTGCGGATTACTTTTAATATGACCATGTAAGAACAGAATCTAACTACATTTGGGCTGTTTTTGAGAATACCGAGTTCGATTTTTTTCTTTCTCCTTTGATTTAAATATTAGGCCAAAAGAAAAGACAGAACTTTTTTATGTATTGCAGCCCAGTTACAACAGTTACTGTAGCAAACGCGTCGTCGCCACAGTGCAGCGCTGTCGGTGTTGTTTTTTTTTTTCTTGGGGGAGGGGCGCAGTGGTAGGGATTGCTTTTTTTTTTCTTCATTTTGCAGAGGCAGCCGGCATTCTTAAGCATGCTCTTCTTGGACTTCCAACTGCCAAGGTATCTTTAACCTGCGCAACGTGTACACGGGCTATCTGAGGACAAAGTGCTCGATCCTACCTACCGTACGAGAAAAATCCCAAAATTCCAACATGCCTGCACAAACCGGGATTGGAACACCTTACCTCTAGACCAACGTGCCCCCTCCCCGCTAAGTAAATTGAATATATTTCGTCAGGGATGGGGAGAGACGTTGACACCTTTCTTTTCTGAAAGATCACAGGTCAGGACACACTCAGAAGGTCAAATCTCACTGTCCAACAACAGGGTAAGGAGTAAGCCAGACCAAGGCTGGCGTAGGTGCCAAACTGGTGGCTCACCGCCTAATCATTACGCACCACACTCAAACACTAGCCTACTCACCGTTCACACCGGGGCAGTGGCGAGCCACCAATTTGGGGCCTATGCCAGCCTTGGTCTGACTTACACTTAATTCTTTTCTTTTATAGGCACTAGTGGAGTGGTTCTCAACCTTTCTCAGGCAACCCCAGCCCCTACTCAAACTCAACAGAAACATTTCACAAGAAAACACACTACACACAAATTATGACTTTAAGTTTAAGCATTCTTTATCGAATACACTAAAAGAACCAGGTCTTGTCTGTTTATTAAAGCCATCTACACGTGACGCTGAACAAGTCAGTGACTGGTGACTGCCCTGTATTTGCCTCCAAATTGTCCTCCATTCCTGATTTGGCCCCCCCCCCCCCATTGCCCCCTCCCCATCGCCCATTTTCATCATTTTGGCCCATTTGTCGCCTTTTTCTGCCTTTTGGCCGCCCCCGCCACCCCCATTTCAAATTGCCCTCCTCCACTCCCCCCCCCTCCTCTTTTGAGAACCTCTACACCAGTGCATGGATTAAGCCACTGTATCAATAATTCAGCCCAGTTTCATGGGACGCTAGAGCTGTTTGTCCATGTCTGTATTCATTACAGATCAATTAGCTGAGGTTCCTGGGCTAGGCCCTGTATAAACTTTTCTTCCGTCTTCCACCTCTCTCTGTGCATCTTTCTCTCCATATACCACCATGTCCTCTTCCTCCTCCTCCCTTTCTCTTTCTCTCTCTTGCTCTTTTTCTCTCTCTCTCTCTTCCTCTCTGTGTTTCTGTGTCTCTATCTCTCTGTCTCTGGCTTCTCATCTCTCTTCTATTTAACTCTGTGTGTGTATGTGTGTGTTTCTGCCTGTCTGTCTATCTCCCTCCCCCTCTCTCTCTCTCTCTCCCTCTCTCTCCTTCTCTCTCTTTCTTTCCTCTCTCTCTCTCCCTATATCTCTCTCTCTGTCTCCTCCTCGTCTTCCTCTGTCTCTCTCCCTCTCTCAAATACAGTCTCCCATTTGTCTCTCTCTTCCTCTCTCCCTCTCTCAAATACAGTCTCCCATTTGTCTCTCTCTTCCTCTCTCCCTCTCTCAAATACAGTCTCCCATTTGTCTCTCTCTTCATCTCTCCCTCTCTCAAATACAGTCTCCCATTTGTCTCTCTCTTCCTCTCTGTGTTTCTCTGTCTCCATCTCGTTGTCTCTGTCTCCCCCTCTATTTGACTCTCTCTCTCTCTCAAGGTTTCTGCCTGTCTGTCCATCTCCCTCCCTGTCTATCTCCCTCTCTGTCTTTCTCTCTTCCTCTCTCCTCCCCCCTCCCTCTCTCTCTCTCCTCTCTCTCTCCCTCTCTCAAACATAGTCTCCCATTTGCATTAATGCGCTATTCCTGTTAGGGAAAAAATGCAGGAAATTGAGCTCTCTGGAACGGCAGTCCAACAAAAACAGTAAGAAGAGCCAAGAGAGAGCACCCTGTGAGAACTAAATGAACTGAAAAATCTATATTATGATAAATTTAAAAAACAAAAACTCTCCCTACAACACCTACCATAGCGCACATAACTCGGATCTGCGTTGAAGTTTGGCTGTATTATTTGGTATTCTCCATCTGGTCCAACTCTAACAACATTCCAGTTTCGATCTTGAACTCAGTCCAACATCAGATTGATCCACTTAATGGAACACCCCCTGGACCTTAATTCTATTTGAAAAAGATATTCTATTAATTAAGGTCATGCTCGCCTGTCTTTCAAAGGCTGTCAACAGAAACATATCGAACTTCCTCTACACAATTACTTTCATATCATATTCCGTCCTCTTAATTGCAATTCCATGTTGCCGGAGAGCAAGAAACAAAAAAAAAATAATTTCAAAATCAAATATCGTTTCAAAAGAAACGAAACCATTCATAGTAATATCGAGTGGACCCCTTGTTTAATTAAGCCTCTTCAGCGCTGAGCAGCGAGCAGTGGAATTGTTTTTTCCTATTTACCTGAAAGCACTGAATCTATATAGTGACGTCATATGATGTGTGGGGTTAAAGAGAACAGCTGAACGCGTCTTGCAGATTAGTGATTCAAAAGGGGAGGACCGTGGCTCTCGTGGAAGGAATTCAAATCTAAAGGGAGTTTGAGTTTAAGTTTGGGTTTTACGACGCGTCGGCATGACAACAGCCATTTTGCACCTATCACGGTCTATTTTGGATACTTTATTTATGTTTTTTATTCAGAGCTTCTAAATCTTACAAAAACTCAGGAGAGGAATTATAGCCAGGGGAGGAATTAGGGAGGAATTCAGTCAGAGGAGGAACTCCAAATGAGAAAGAATAAACTGTACACTTTGTGTACATAAATGAAATATCAAAACACACAAGTTTTATGATACACACAAGTTTTTATTGAAACATAGATTTCTTTTTTCCATTACTTTCATAAATTGTTTCAATAATTCCTGACCTTAGTTCTTATTTGTCCTATATCCATTTTCTGAAAAAAACAGGTGATCTTTATTATGCAGAAGAGGTATAACAAATGCACACTTCTGCACTTGTTTAAAACTGCGTTGTGGCACTTATGACGCTGTTCCACAGTTCTGATTTATTCTAACTCTTTTATCATAATATTTAAACTGCAAAAAGCCTATGGACGAATTTCTCAGTTGTGCAAAAAGTGGAGTTGGAACAAACAAGAACTAAGTCATAAGTGGCCACTGTAAAAAAAATATATAAGTGGGAGAAAAATGAACCAGACAACAATTCAAAATGGGAGTTGAATTGAGTAAACCTGCTCCGCAGTGGGAGGAATGTCCCCTGAAACTAGATTCTGAGAACTAACGCCACAGCTCGAATTAGAAAACGAGGTAAGCAGTTATTGACATCTTTATTATTTTTCAAATCAATAATATAATGAGGTGACATTGAACTGTGAAGGCCGTCAAGTTCAGTTGGGCCCAGACCACGAGGCATATTCTGGCAACTGCCGCGGAGAAGTCCCATTTTACTCACACTTCTGGGAAGGTTTGTTGTGTTCTCGTAGATTCATGATGGGGATTCCTTGGTATTTTTACCAGAATCATCACAGTTATTATAGTTAGCATTGCCATCGTAACTGAAGATCGTAACTGTACCTGTACAGGGGAAGAACTTCAGTTGTCACAAAATGGGAGTTTTACGGTAACCTCCCTCAGCTCCTAGTTAAAATCTTTAGCTTTGTTAGTTCCTCTCATACCGATTTAGTGAAAAACAACCGTTGTCCAGCAATAGAAGTAAATTTAGGTAAGACATCCTCTTTTCAACTTATGGACTTTCGAACTTTAAAATGCGAATTTCTCCAAACTTTCATTTTGTGACAACTGAAGTTTTTTCTCATGTAGTCTTCAACTTTTATCATTGTTATCGACAACAACATCATGATCATTATCATTTTCCATCACTCTCATCATCCTCGTTATTTCAACATCATCTTCACATCATCATCGTCATCAGTCCAGCCATCCTCGTTATCTTCAACATCATCTTCACGCCATCATCATCATCATCATCGTCGTCGTCCTCATTATCTTCAACATCACCTTCACATCATCATGGTCATCATCATCTCTTTTTATCAGGTCCTGATGATTTATTATAATTTTCACCATTATCATTTTCGATAACGATCATATCGATTATCATCACTCTTCTTGTCATTAGGATATCATCATTTTCATACCATCATTATTATCATCACATCAACACCACCATCGTAATTTTCATCCTCAGAATCATCACCATTCTCTTCTTTATTAAAGTTATCATCATCTCCACCCTCCTCCTCATCATCATGATCATCATCTTCATCATCATCGTTATCACTATTACTACTAATAATACATTTGATACCAGTAAAATCTAACAGTGGCCAGTATGTACCATAGGTTAGGACTGGAAATCAGGAGTGAGCTATCTCGTTCCAAAGATTGACATTGCTAATGATTGTTGATCATTTTAAGTAATTAATGAAATAAAGTAACTTAATGAAATCAAAGAATGCACAAATAATTTTTCTTTTAAATAAGTAAAAGAGTAAGAATGAACGGTGGATAAGCAAAAATTAGTTGTTGTTTTTTCACCTGTAAAATCCTCTCTGGCACATGAATAGGGCCCTAATCCAGTTTATTCAATGACACATCATAATGCCAGATTTCTGTGTTCATCTATAGTAAAACTATTTCATTTATGCGTGGTAAAAATGCTTTTCTTGTGTCAAAGAAATAATAACAATAATAATAAAAGTTTACTGTCTATTTTCTTTTTTACAGAATTAAGACCAAGGATGTGCTTGGTTACATGGATTCTTGGTGAGTATTTGAAAAAATCATCATCCTTCTCTAAAACTGTAGTAATTGGTTTTGTCTACTTTTCAGTACATGCGAGAACTGTTTTATTTTAGCACAACTGTTCTGGTAACGATGACTTGTTGAAAGGCAGTGTGCCATTCGATTATTTTTCAGCCCTGGAACCAAGATCATTCAATGCGGCTTGGAATGTAGTTGAACATGCATGGAAATTGATTTTGGAATTGTAAATTTGAGTTACTACAATCTGAAGAAATAGACATGAAATGCTCTGTAAATAATCGTATTCGTGAGCGGTAAGAAGAGGGGGAGCACTACGCACTCATTTCTGGTAGGGATGCTGCGCGCACGGGACCTGAACGCTCATTAACATCGTTTCCGGTGCGGTGGGCTTACTACAGGGAGCCAAAACAAAGATCATTGTATTTTACATTTTTAAAACTTTTTATTTAAAAACACCTGAAACTTTAATAAACACAATCGGTTGATACAAAAGCGATTGGGCTGTATTAGTTGGCACTTAATAAAACTAATTTTATAATTTATTATTTTTGAAACTGTCATTAGGCTGTAGCGTTGAGCAAAAGAAAATAAAAGGGGGGGGGGGAGCCAAATTGCCCTACAGTGAATTATTCCCACCACTGTTGGTTTTTTTTCTCTATACTAAGATTAAGGAACACTCCCCAGTTTTTCTATAACGCAACTTTAGTTCTTGTTTGTTTCAACTCCACCCTGTGCACAACTGAGAGATCCCACCCCAAAACGTTTGCTTTAGAATATTGATAGGGAGTTCAGGAGAAATACACACCATATTCTTTATCTTATTATAAAAAAAATAGTGGCGGGAGTAATACATTGTGGTGCATTTTTGGCCCCTTTCTTTGCTCGACGCTACAACCTAAACGACATTTTAAAAAATTATAAATTAATTTTCTTGAATGTCAACTAATTCAGTTCAGTCGCTTTTGTATCGACCAATTGTGTTGATTCACGTTTCAGGTATTTTTAAATAAAAAGTTGAAAAATGTAAAATACAATGATCTTTGTTTTGGCTCCCTGTAGTGTAGCAAGCCCATCGCAGCAGAAATGATATTAATACGCATTCACTTCCCTGCGCACAATTTCCCTATCAGAAATGAGTGCGCAATGCTCTGGAGCGCATGGAATCTGCAGTAAGACTGTAGAATATGGGAAGCTTTGTTACTATTGTAGGCCAAAGAGAAAGAGAGAGACAGATAAAATTGTGGGTTCACAGATTTATCCCGGACAATGCAGGGGACTTCATCTAATCTTATTATGAAAAAAATAGTGGCGGGAGTAATTCATTTTGGTGCAATTTTGACCTTTTTTTGTTCGACGCTACAGCTTAAATGACAGAGTCAACAATGATAAAGTTAACTTTCCCAAATGTCAATTAATCCAGCCCAGTCGCTTTTGTATCGACCGATTGTGTTGATTCAAGTTTCAGATATTTTTAAATAAAAAGTTGTAAAAATGTAAAATACAATCTTTGTTCTGGCTCCCTGTCGTAAGCCCACCGCACCGGAGATGATGTATTAATAAGCGCTCGTTTCGGCGCGCGCAATTCCCCTACCAGAAATGAGTGCGTAGTGCTTTGTGGCCGTATGCATAATCAATGCGTAAACTAAAGTAAATACCTTGACTGGTGTTAATGCAAGAAATGAATACAATTTCTCGTGTTAAGACCAGTTAACGTATTTACTTTAGTTTACGCATTGATTATGCATACGGCCATTGGTGTGCATGAAATCTATAGTAAGACTGTAGAATATAGGAAGCTTTCTAGACCAAAAAAGAGAGAGAGAGAGATGGAATGGTGCGTTCACAGGTTTATCCCAGATAATCTCTGTCTATCTATCTATCTTCCTGTCTGTCTGTCTGTTTGTCTGTCTGTCTGACTGTCTGTCTGTCTGTCTGTCTGTCTATTTATCTATGTTATATTTTTTTCATGAGTTTAAAATCAATCTGTATTTCATTTAGGGGTTTTCCTGTTCGAGTTTTCAGTGTGTCAGATGATTGGCAGAGAGTTTCTATGGAGACCAAACCCCACTGTAGGCCCTCAACGCTTGTCCACAGGCTGGACAGATCACTCGCTTTTTGCCTGTTTTGCTAGTTGTATGATACGGTAGGTATTGGTATTTGTATTTGTATACTTCTTTAATCCCATTTTGGGAAATTTGCCCTTGTGCCATTGCAGCCCAGTTACCAGGGGAATGTGATAGCGACATTGCATGCTGTGTCTAATTTTTCATGTTGCTAAGGAGAATGTTATTACAAGCACGTACGTCCCCCAAGGTTTTTACACTATGGGTACGTATTTTAAACCCTCTTATGTCTCCAGACACAAGTACTCTTAAAACCAGCCTTAATTAATTATTCTTTCAGATTTTTGTTACATGTATGTTTTCCTCATTCTTTTGGTTTGAAAGGGTAAGAGGCAGGGTGCGGGTTTCGATAAGATTTAGGGTTGAGGATAAGGACGGGGTTAGGGGTGGGTACGTATACGTACGTGCACCTAGCACAAAACACTTCGGGGCCGTACGCACAAATAGCAACAGCCTTCTAAGAAGTATAAGTTATTTTAATATCGGCAAACAGACTTTTGTTTGTTTCTTTTGATCACCCTAGAGACACTGAGGACTTGTCTTTGACATATCTTACTATAATTGAGCTAGAGGGCGCAACTGTAAGCAGCTAAAACTTTACGACTACGCCACCAAAAATTATGAAACTTGGTGTACTGCAACAATTTTTGGCGAAGCATTACGTGGACACATTCATTTTGAACTAAAATCAGTCTTTACGATATTTATATTAAAACATTTTGAGCTGCAAAAACAGAGACGCATTTTCACCTAGTAGAATCAAAAAGCACGATCGGAAATTCCGTCCTTGGCCTCTCTTTACGCATTGGTGGTGGAAAATCTTCGTAATCACATCTGTGTAATTCTACGTGAAATTGTGGTGTAACAGTAAGTTCTATTAGTCATTGTATCGAATCCAAATGCCCTCTTAATGTAGCTTAGACCTAGATAAAGAGAACGGGATTGACTGACACAGTGACTATATTTAGATTTACCGATGACGTCATGAGACATTCGAACTGTTCAACGCATCGGTTAAGCACAGTTATGGACTTTGTACACACTTTTCATGTGCAGTTGATCTTTGTGCCTCGAATCGCCCTTACAAAGTCCATAACAACTGTGCTTAACCACCACGTTGAACAGTTCGAATGTCCCATGATGTTATCGGTAAATTTAAATATAGTAACTGTGTCTTTAAATCCCATTCCCTATACGGTAGAGCTTGGTACATGGAAAATTTGCAAGATTTATCTGGCGCGGGTCGGCTAGTTCAAATAAAACAGAATAAGATAAAACGTTTCTTACTTGCCTCTTCTTCACATAGTGTTGGTCTGTTGCTATGGCAACCAAATAGTGGGAAAGAGTCTTTTTTGTCTTCCTCTCCCCCCCCCCTTTATTTCTGTATAATTCTATCATTATAATTAATGCGACTGTTATCACTCCAGTATAATTATATAGACAAAATTGATCAACCGTTTTATATTGTTATTAGTAGTATTACTACTTTTATTATTACTGTACGTGTTGTCGTTATCATTATTACCATCATAATCATTATTGTTAATTTAATTACTAACCCTAACCCTAAACCCAACAGTTCACACTATATCGAGGGGTATTTGCCATAATTGTGTATGTGACATTTGGCCGATTTTGTCATGAAAGTGGTTATCTCACTCCAAATTTCATTTACATATAAAGTAAGTAAGGGTATAAATTGTAGCAGACAGCAGGGAGCCGAGAGAGTCAAATACCGTGCGTTTTGTCTGTCTGTCTGTTTGTTTGTTTTTAATGTTTTCAAAGATTGTTTGCATGATTCTTCTGTGTATTTTGAATTGGCCGTCAGGCCTACAAAAAAAAAAAAAAATGAACTTGAAACTTGAAACTATAAATGTCATTCCAATCAGTTAAAAACTTTCCGAGATATTTTATGTTGGTGGCGTAATGTTGTATGCGTGTAAGCCCTTTTGCGGACCAGCCTCCGAGCCTCATTTTCCGGAGAAGGCAAAATATGCACATACAACAATGTGGCTTCTTCTTCTTCTTCTTCCGTTCACCAAATCTAAATCTGCAGATTTGTTCTTTTGAGAAAATCTACGGTTTTCTGCAGTTCTGGCAGAGCACCATAGAGTTTGACATTCAGGTCGGTGGGTTTGGGCCAATATGTTTCCCGTAGTGCTGAGAAGAGTGTGCAGTTCTGCAATTTATGCTCTGTGTTTTGAGGAGACTGGCTGCACTCACATAATTATGGCAGATGTTCCTACTTTAAACTTGGTGAACATATGGTGGTGGAGCCTATTGTGACCAGTTCTTAGTCTGAACAATATCACTTGATCCTCTCTGTTCAGGAGATGATATTTATCCTGTTGGTTTATTTGCTGCCGTGTGTTGTTTTTGATGAGGTTTTTCTTCTCATAATAGTTTAAGAAACAATATGGCAAATACCCGATGATATAGTCAAAAATACACACTCCCATAAAGTATTGCTATATCCCAACAGGCACGAGGCAAAGTGTCAAAGTTTGTTGTACAACCACGTGACCAAGTTATGTACACCTGGCGAATGGCTTTCCAGGTACGAACCCGTGCCCACAGCAGACGAAGGCGAACTCTACTCCACCCGTCAGTGTGACATCAGCCAAAATTTCAATTACTACTCTCACAACACTGCGTATGGTTGCTTGTACTTCGACTCCTCTGAGCTCACGTACGCAGACGCCTCTGCGAAATGTCAATCAATGAAGGGTCATCTCGCTGTTTTGAAAACTTGGGATCGAAAGGAACTTTTACAGGGACTAGTATCGTTTCAAATCTGGGTTGGTCTGGATGATATACAGGAAGAAGGGAAATTTGTTTGGCACGACGATGGAACCGAATACGACTCGTCCCTCGATTTCTTTGCGAATGGGCAACCAAATAACGGGCCCAGCGAAGACTGTGTCTATATGGATTCTCGAGGCAACTGGCCCCTACATGACGCTGACTGCTCTAATAAGTTAAAATTTTATTGTGAGAAAGATTTCTGTTGACAGGAAGAGGAATCATCTTTTTTTCTTTTACAAAGTTCCTTTGGCGTAGCGTGGGTCGCCAACGTTCGACCCATTAACTGTTAGCACTCTCTGAGTCCTATCCACCAATCTAGTATTGAACCTCTTACCTCCCCCCCCCTCCCCCCCCCCCCACGAAAAAATGTTCATATCGATAGATGAGGTACCCTGCATTATCAGGGATAAACCAGGGAACCCACCGTTCTCTCTCTCTCTCTCTCTCTTTCTCTCTCTCACTTTATGGACTAGAAAGCTTCCAATATATTCTACAGTCAAAGCATAGATTTCATGCGCACCAGAGCACCACGCACTAATTTGTGGTGGGGAAATTGTGCGCGCGGGATTGAACGCATCGTTTCCGGTGCGGTGGGCTTACTACAGGGAGACAAAACAAAGATCAGTGTATTTTACATTTTACATCTTTTTATTTAAAAATACCTAAAACGTAATTTATCGCCAGACGTTGAGACTGTACACAAAATTTCATTATTTTTTGGTCTGATAATCATGACTTTTTTGGGTGCTTACATGATTGTTTATCCTCCGGTTCCATTATAATAGTACGATTTCAGGACTTTGTCGATGCATAACAAAAGTTACAGACTAAACCGCTTTAACCCCCTGCCTGCCACACAGATTCCCACTTATATGCCAGGTGCAAAAGAGGACAAAACAAGCAAATCTCAAAAATAACAAACCACAAATCGCACGTTTTCAAAATACATGAAAATTTTAATGTCTGAAGTAACTAGGGGAACTAACTAGGAAATACAAAACAATCATAATTCGGGAGTTGTCTCCATATACAAAACATGCATACGGACTAGGCCCAGAACAGTTCCGGGCCCATTGCAGTATAGCGAGATTGGACAGCCCGGAACAGTTCCGGGAACATTGCAGTATAGTGAGATTGGACAGCCCGGAACAGTTCCGGGAACATTGCAGTATAGTGAGATTGGACAGCCCGGAAAAAGTTCCGGGAACATTGCAGTATGGCGAGATTAGACAGCCTGGAACAGTTCCGGGAACATTGCAGTATAGCGAGATTAGACAGCCCGGAACAGTTCC